>OY821764.1:35115206-35409706 GCA_963682095.1 Potentilla sterilis
TTTAGAAGTTCAGTTTTGGAAGAACATGCATCTAAACTGTGAACAAGTAGGAGGTGATCTCGATTACCACAACCGGACATTCGCAGAGTATTTCGGCCGCTGGGTACCTAACTTTAATATTATTCTATACGTATTTATATATTATTGTGTATAATTATTCATATTTATAGTTGATTCTGATGGTTGCAGATGGACCTTATTAAAAATGATAATCACCCAAATTGGTCGCACGAACTCAGACTTCTAGCGATGAAGCCGGTCTATTCAAAAGTTTATGCGACGTGCAAGGTGAATGGTGTGTTATTTCGATGTGAAGAGAGAGACATCAGACTGAAAACACAAAATTTAGGGGTTATGGCACATGGTGGGGATGATGGAGTTGACTATTACGGTGTTCTCCATTCAGTTGTGAAACTGCATTATGGGGAAGGCATGAAAGTGCACCTTTTCAAGTGTAGATGGTTTGACACACGGCCGCAGAGCATGAAAACCGATCAATACGGCATAACTTCTGTGAACACTAGTACATCATGGTATGAGGATGACCCGTTCGTTTTAGCCACATGGGTGAAACAAGTGTTTTATCTTGATGATCTCGCCAAGTGTGACTCGTGGAAAGTAGTCAACACTATCCACAATCGCAACATTTACCGGGCGTCTACACTTGGAGTGGCTGAAGAGAACGAGGAAGGTGGCACCGCGTATCAAGAGCTCAACTCAAACGGTATTCCTGACTCCTCTTTTATTCGCCTAGACACGCCGGTGCGAATTCGACGTGAAGAGCCACTGCTTGTTGATGTTGATCCAAATGAAGGAACTAACGAGGACTCTAGTGGTGAGGAAAGACATAGATTACCCCTATCGAGCAATTCAGAAACCGAAGAAGACTCATCCGATGATTCCGATTACAATCCGACGGATTAAGTAATTTAGATGATGTAATCATTTCATTTGTAATCCACTAATTTCTAATGAACGGGCGTGGGGATGAGCCTCCCAGCTAGGCTGGGTTCCAAACCCCTTAAAAACAATTTTGAAATATGTTGACTGCTGGGTTTCTGTTCTCTTGATGTTCAATTTTGGTTATATATGAACAGGAAATAGGAATACGAGAGGTGAAAACCTACTGATTTTTTTTACCTTTTTCATATAATAGCCGACGAAAATTTGTTATTTAGTCGGCTATAACTATATTGAAAAATATATATTTTATTTTAGACAGAAAACGACAAAAGAATAGCCGACGAGTACGAGTCTCTCGTCGGCTATGATTTTTTTTTTAAAAAAACAAAATATGACCATATTCCATTTTCTATCACTAACGATAAACCATTGCTTCATCCTTCAAATGCAAAAATGTTGTGAAATAAGATATGACCGAAATAATGAAATACGTCTACGGGTTGAAAAATGACAAGATTCTGATAAAATCTGAGTGTCAAAAGATGCGGTCAAAGGTTTTATTCCTTCGTTTCCCTAATAGTAGCGTTACCTTCGGTAAATATTTTGAGGAAAATTTTTATACGATTAGTTGCATCTCATCGATTTGAAACTATTATCTGTTGAAGGTCAGGCAAAAAAACGTCATTTCGACAGTCCAATTACCATTTCTAAGCGTTTAGAGGTTTGACTCACCCTGTTGACCGTTCCGATCGAGCCTTTAACGTTGTCAGCTGAAGTTGGATTTTTTTCCATACATGTATTTAATCTTAACGGTGATATCTGACAGTTGGAATAGATTTTCTAAACTTTTAAATTCAAAATCAGAACATATGCACTAATGTTCCTTAACTTGTTTACTAAGTGTTTAAGTGAATGTATAGTTTCAAATAGTTACTATACGTAGACTCTTCAAATGCAAAAATGTTGTGAAATAAGATATGACCGAAATAATGAAATACGTCTACGGTTGAAAAATGACAAGATTCTGATAAAATCTGTGTGCCGAATGTTGCGGTTAACTATTTTTTACTTTCGTTTTCCTATGGGTAGCCTGACGTTCGTTAAATCAATTTTGTAAAATTTTTATATGATTAGTTGCGTCTCATTGATTTGAAACTATTATCTGTTGAAGGTGAGGCCAGAAACCGTCGTTTAACTAGACTAATTTCCGTTTTTAAGCGTTTAGAGGTTTTACTTAGTGGTTTGACCTACAGTTTAGCCGACGAAAATTATATGTCGTCGGCTAAACTCTTGCGATCCGCGCCTTTTTATTTTCCGCCGTTGGATGGCTCAGATCCAACGGCTTTTGATTTTCCAAAGTATAGCCGACGATGTTCAAAGAATAGCCGACGAAATATTTTAAATCGTCGTCTATTCTCTAAGTTTAGCCGACGAAAATTATATTTCGTCGGCTAAACTCTTGCGATCCGCGCCTTTTTATTGTCCGCCGTTGGATGGCTCAGATCAGACGGCTGTTGATCTTCCAAAGTATAGTCGACGATGTTCATAGAATAGCCGACGACATTCAAAGAATAGCCGACGACATATTCTAAATCGTCGGCTATTCTTTCTGCTATAAATCTGAAAGTCACTTTTTCTCAGACTTTTTTCTCTCCTCCTCCGTAAAAACTCCTCCTCCGCTCCTCAAATCGGCGCCGGCCAGATCCCCTCCTCCTCCATCCGACCTCCATCCGGCCTCCTCCTTCCCCTCCTCCTCCTCCGCCAAAACAGATCCTGGTTATATTTTTTTTGGTTTTTTTTTTAATTTATTTTAATTTTAAAATATAGGTATATAATTTAGATATTTAAGTGTGTGTTAAATTGTTAGATTAATTATATATATAAATTTGTAGATTAATTATATAAATTGTTATATATTTGTTAATATTGGTTATATTTTAATGTATATTTTAATTGTTATATATAAATTGTTAAATTAATTATATATAAAAATTGGTAGCCTAATTATATAAATGGTTATATTTATGTTAATATATAAATGGTTATTTGTATGTATATATATGTTAATGATGAAATATAGTTATATTCGTATATAAATGGTTATATTTATGTTAATGGTTAGTATTATTTAAAATTAGTTAAAATTTAAATATTAATTTGTTAGTATGTTTTAAAATATGTTAGTATTATTGATTATTATACTAATTAGAATTTGTTATTTAATGTAATATAATTTAATATTAATTAATATATTAATGCCTCAAGCTGCAGATAGCCGATGCATTTAGACAGTTATTCGGAGGCCGTCGTTCCAGATCTAGGGGTTCTGGAAGTTCTGGCGGATCCAGAGACTCCGAGAGGACTCTTAGCCAGCCTGAGAGGACCACCAGCCAACCTTAGAGGATCGATTCATCCCAGCCGCGGAGGAGTGTGAGCAGCCGGCACCAAACCCTTTTATCGGCGAGGCAGCCGTCGAGCAGTTCACGTCCCCCTCTCCGGCCAGATCCTCCGAGATGTAGTACGCAGCTATTTCAGGACGACATAGCTCCAGACGTTCATCAGGTCCGTATGCCTGAGATTCATCGGGAGCCGATGACGAGTCATGCGCCGTCTGCTGCTGACTCTACTAAGGGGCCTACTCTCCCTAATCAGTTGTACCTGCCATACAACATTTCTGCCATACCCGAGGTCGACGAGCGTGGTGTGCCCATATGACATGATATGCCTCAGTACATGAGTGTTGCGGAGGCATACCATCATGAGCCATTTGAGAGACCTGAGCTCCTGATTTCGGCGAGATTAAAAGGAAAGTCGACAGACGGGTCATCGAGTTCAGGTAACATTTGATTTTATTAATTAAATGTTTTATTAAAATTAACGCACTAATAGTTAATTTTATTAACCAATCGTCGTTTATGTGATAGGGACAGCCGCTAGCAGTTCAAGCAGGAATACGAGATGTGTCATATGTTTTGATACGCTCAGGAAAACTGTTGAGAGCAGGGGGAGGATCCAGATCAACGAACCCCCTAATCAGGATGTTCAGGGGAAAAAACGCCGCGATTACCCGGGTTGCGTGGGGGCATTAATTAGGGATAGAGTCTCTATGTTGTGGACACGGTGGGCTGATGTGTCGGAAGAGATCAAGAGGGAGGTCAACAACGCAGCGTCGGTGAGTAATTTAAAAAACTTAATTTCTTTATCGTAATATTTAATAATTTTCGGTATTGTTATAATTTGAAAACTAATAAAATATTATCTTTCAGGCATACTTCGAGATTGTCGAACACAAGCAGGCTTGGGCGTACGCGATGCAGAACTCGAGGTACATTGGGAATTCCTCATCTTATAATTTGAAATATTTTATGATATTAATAATATTTCTAATGCACTTTTGTTTTTTCCGTAGGTTCAAAGAGTGGAAGAACGAGCTCCGTACCCACTTTACCGAATACGACAAACATGGTCGTATGGGTACTCCAAGAGAGTTCATGTTCAGGGAGTACGAGTGGCGTTGGTTGAAGACAGTAGACTTCAACAACCCACTTATGCAGGTAAATACTAAACTTAACTATAAATGTTTATTTTGTTAATATTTTAATTATTAGTTTAATTATTTTATAATTATTACACTAATATTTTTTGATGTATTTTTCTAATATTTTATTATTTGTTTGAAGGAACGGTCTCGGATAAACTCTGCGAACCGCCGCCGTAACACAACCCCCCATCATGATGGTTCTAGACCATTTTCACAATATCAGGAGGAGGCGCTTAGAGATCATCCTGATAGCAACCCGTACGTAAAGACGTTCAAGAAGGCTTATCCATTAGCGACAAAGGGCTTGTAAGTCGTTGATTACGATTTTAAAATTTTAATTATTAATTTTACTTAATTATATATTTGTTAGAATATTAATTTTTTTTTTCCCGTTCAATTAGGAGAGGGTGAACCGGGCCGAAGAAGAAGTCTTGCAAGCAGTAGTTCGGGAGAGACAACCTTTTGTTTCAGAGGAAGATCTGCAAGAAGCCCTGAGCCAGGTCGACCGATCGAATGTCCAAACTGTAGCGAGGATATTCGACGCAGCCTTCCCACAACGGTCAAACGACTACTACTGCCGAGGTTTGGGAAGTTCTGGAATAGGGGTCCTGAAGACCACTAAGGGAGCTCAAAAGAAGGGAGGCGGGGACACCCAACAGATGAGGGGGGAACTGCAGAGATTGACAGAAGAAAATGCAAGATTGGCGGCCTAGTTCCAGAGATCACAGGAGCAACAACACAGAACACAGCAGTATCATTTGGAAATGTCCAGTTTCCATGCTGAATGCGAGAGAATTCGGCGACAGAACTACGCCGGCCAACAAAACTGGTGGTATGCTATGTTCGCGGCACAACAACAAGGCCTTGAACCCCCGCCCCCGTTTGAGCCGTTAGATGAACCTCCAATGCCTCAACCTCCCGAGTTCATTCAGCATGATGACGAGCATGATGGACAGCAGGATGCTGGGGATGACGTGGTGGACTTTAGTGCTTTAGGTGATGATTAGGGTTATATTTTATGTATATTGGAACAAATTAAATAATAAGTCATTTAGACGTGTTTCTTGTTGTGTAAATGCATGGATTATCATTGTGAATTGCAGGTTGTTTGGAATGGTAATTTAGAAATTAATTTAATTTTTTTCCCCAAAATGTAAGAATAGCCGACGATATTGGCATTATTTCATCGGCTATAAGTGCTATAGCAGACGATTTTTACCAAATTTCGTCGGCTATAACCGTTATAGCCGACGAAAATGACATTATTTCGTCGGCTATAACTAATTAATACCTATTAAAATATTAATATATTCCGAAGAAATAACCGACGAAATAGATGAAATCATCGGCTATATTTCAGAACAAATAGCCGACGAAACAGAAGATATCGTCGGCTATAGTTTACGATATCGTCGGCCATACTCGAAAATATCCGACGAATTTCGTCGGATATTTTGCCAAGGTTTGGCCGACAAAATGAATTGTCGTCGGTGATAATTTTGGAATGGCCGACGATTTCGTTATTTTCGTCCGCCATTCGTTTTACCGACGCCCTTTTACAGATGAATTATAGCCGACGAAAGTTTCGTCGGTAGAAGGAATAACCGACGAAAATTTGGCATAGTAGACGAAATTTTTTTCGTCGGCTATTCTGTCCGATCTGGTAGTGTACAATCATCAATCGTCGAGTGGTATGAGTCAAGCATTTGTATGGTTCCACCTCATTGTTGTATCTTGTTATTCTTACATGTTGGTTGATGAACTTTCAGCTTTTAGAAAGAGATGAATACAATTATGTATTGGGCTAGGCCTTAGACTTAATTGGGCCGATATTATATGTTGGTAGAGGCCCATTACCAACCGAACCAACCGAAAGTATTGGTACACCGAAGAGTTAGTATATGGGCTTCGGTGGTTGGTAATGGTACAAATTTTCTCGTTACCAATTACAATTAGTTGGTAGATGATAGAGGCAAAAATGAATTGGTATTGTACCGAACTCACCCCTATTCAAGACCACTACTTTATACCAACAAGATTATATTTATGTAGATGAATGGTGAAATATTATTTTTATGGGCATAGATGGCAAATTTTGGTGTAGTTGATCAATGTCTATCAACTCAATGTAGGGTATACACAACCAGTATGTATTATTGCAGTGAAGATAATATAATTTATTAAAATGCCACTAGGCTAATTCATCATTTTCATCCAGCCCATTTTTAGATTGGAGGACGCGACAACATGAAAATACATATAGAAATAAAATAAAAGTGTATACCTTTCAAATGACCTATTATTCAATTGAGTTCGGGTGTTCAAAATCTCTGTTGTATATATTTTATGCCATAAGTACAACAAGAAAAAGTAAGCAATGACGCTTGTGCTCCTTAATATATGGTAACGCCCCAATGATATGGACACAATTTATTGCATTTAATTTTTGTTTTTAAGTCTATTGCTATGTTAGTTTAGTCGTAGAGGTTAGGTTGAATAAAGTGAGTTTAAATTAGCAAAGAATAGACTCATGTTATGTGCTCCATAATTTTTTTTTTTTTGTTTTTTTTTTTTTTTTATGATTTGTCAAACACAATAGAATTAAAAATTTGTCATAAAAATAATATTTTTAAAAAATAAAGTTATACTAAATTAGGCCTTAAACAGCACAATTCGTATGTCTTTTAGAAGTTAGGCCCATTTATTAAGCCCATGCTGTAAACAAGTTAGGCCCAATGGTCCATCCCCTCTTCTGAAACAAAAAATAAAAGAAAGGGGTTTGCAGAGTCGCATTTCCACGCTCAATTGCTTAAAGCTGCTCAGAGAAAAATGGCGATGGCGATGCTCCGATCTGGTGCCCTCCGAACAGCCCTGCGCGGTGGCTCTAGATCCTCTGCTCCGCCCAAGCGCTCTTTCTCCTCCTCCGCCGGTCACGACGATGCTTGTAATATCTCTCCCTCTCTCCCTTCCTCTAATTGTCACAGCTCCTCATATACACGCTTATTCGAATTCGATATTGCAAGAGTTTTGATTTTATGTTTTCAATTGTGAAATTTTGTTAATCTGAGAGTTTTTCGATTAATATTTGGAGCTAGGATGGATATTAGGGTTTTCTCACCAATTTGTTCGATACTTATAGAGTGAATATGCTTATTTAAAAGCTCGTTTTTCTGTTTAGATTTAATTTGAGTTGCGTATAGATATTGACAAAGATATCTGAAACTTTGAGATGCATTAGGTGTTTGTGTTTAGGTTTAAAGATATTAAAAGAAGTTGAATTGTAATTTGGTATATTGTTGATGTATTTGTTTTGATTTTGTCAGACGAGACGGCCAAGTGGGAGAAGATCACATACTTGGGCATTGTTTCATGCACCGGTCTAGCTGTTTACATTCTGTCAAAGGGCCATCATCACTACGACCCGCCTCCTGTGAGCTTTCTTCTCTTAGCCGTGTGAATGATTTGTACTTTTAGTGTGTTATGCTGTGCTCTCTAGGTTTAGATTGTTGTATTTTAGTTTATTGTTGCAATATGGTTACACCTTCACCTTTTAGATTTTGGTAATAATTCGCCGCTTGTGTTGTGTATGTTTGCAGCCGTACCCATATTTGCACATCCGCAACAAGGAGTTCCCATGGGGTATGCTTCTGCACATCATTATGGCCCTGTATTTATTATTAACGTCTATTCACTATATGGACTCTCTTTGGTTTCCTTATTGTTAACATATAGTTAAAATTTAAATTGTTTTCTCATGTGATAGACAACTTACAAGATTTCAGTCTTCTTGTAAGATGGATCATGTGTTTGAAGTGATTGGGGTTTCAGGTGTACTTGTTTGTTTGAAGTTTCTTTTAAAATACTTGACATAATTGACATTTCAAAACTATATGGCATTTCCCCTTAACTAGCAGTTGTTGTTTTGGGTTTCATACCATCGTGTGATTTGGCGCCCCCTTTTACCGAGGTTTTAAAATAGATTCAGGCTTAGTGAAGTGGTGGCATTAGCAATAATTAATATTATGAAATGTACCAATTTAACCATTGGGATGACTCTAATAATCTCAGATAGATGAACAAGATATGAGCCCTAAACATAAACCAACAATAAGTAAATTGCTCTGTGGTCGGTAGTGCTGCTTGCTAAACTGCTGCACGTTTCTCTGCAGTTTTGTGATGTTGGTAGTTGTATTTCAAATCTGATTATCGTCAAGATGCAGAAAAAGTAGAAAATTTATCGTTTAAGCAATGTTCATGTCCTAAAAGGTTCATGAAATTTATCTTCTGCATGTTCTTTAGTTTTGTTTCTTTTTATTCTTTCAACTACGATTGTCTAAAGTGTACTTCTTTCTTTGAGATATAGCTTGCCAAAGCTTCTTGACTTATCTAATGTGTATTCCCTGCTGTATACAGGTCCTGATGGTCTTTTTGAAATCAAGAATGAAGACCACCATTAAGCCGGATGGTGGCATATTTCATTGAGATACCATTTTGAATAATTCTTGTTCGTCTTTTTATGTCAAAACAGAGTGAGGCTATCTCTCTTGGAAATTTGTTGGATATCAATGCCTGCACCTATTTTGCATTATGAAATCTGGATGCAGACCTTTTGCCAAGTTCAGTCTCTTGTTTGTAATCATTGGCACACAAAAATAAGATGGATTTTATGGGTCGTCTCCTTTCAGTTTGACTGATTATATCACTTTTTTCTTTTCTTATTACAACTGATTACATCATTTGATGCGAATGCTGTGTGACTTCTTAAATTTGTTCTACTTCCACATACCCTGCATTTGTCACCGAATCATGCCCGGCATGAATTCCTCTTTCAATACTTTTGACGTTAAAGTCGTATATCAGACCAGAATCTTATATACATGTGGTGAGTGAGGATACAAATCAGGCATATAAACATATTAATGTTGCTGAAGGGAAAATTGGTCGTCAACCTTAATCCTAAAGGGAAAGTGGTTCCAAGTTTGACACTTTACTCATCGTCTTCGGTTTGCAAATTGCATGTTAGGCTCTGTGAGATCGTGTCCACAATCAAATATGTTAGTCTTACAATACAAGTGTTCTTCCCTAATTCAGTTCGGACAGTTCTTTCACTTTAAGTTGGATGTGCTGCAGCGTCAATTTTCTCAATCAGTATCAGACAGATGAACAGTTACAGATCTACTGCGCTACCCAACAAAGATCTTGAGAGCGAGGGGCCACCCTTTAGGCTATAAATCAAGACTTCGATGACGCATTGAACATCTTGAAAAATATACACAATAAGTTAGAGCAGTAGTACCAGTCTGAGGAATCAGATATTGAAATAAAATATTGAAGACAAAAGTCGGTAGATCGACGAGGAAGAACAGCATCCAAATTTTGCATTCTCAAAACCTAGAACTTACAACTCAAACAGCACCTTGAAACGTGACTTATATTTAATTTTCAGCACTATAATCACAATGAAATATAATGAACAAAGAACATTACAGATATGCCTAATTAACTTGGAAGAAACAGATTAAAAGCAAAATGACATGAAGGCATGCTCAATAAACAGACCAACAGTGTTACTCTGCAGCATCATTGTTATGCACTTCAACTTTGCTTTCTGGCAAAGTGTCCAGGTCTATACGAACATCTTTTTCTTCTTCAGGGATTGAAGAATTTGTGGAATCAACTTTAACATCCTGCACCTCATTTTTGTTATTCGTGCTTGATGAAGATTCATTCTCCTTCTGAGCATTACCAGATTCTTCTCCGCCTGCACCTTCATTCTCTTTTGTGTTGCTCTGAACAACATTCTCATTTGCGTTGCTCTGAACATCATTCTCATTTGCGTTGCTCTGACCGACATTCTCATTTGCGTTGCTCTGACCGACATTCTCATTTCCGTTGCTCTGAGCTACATTCTCATTTTGACTATTCCCAGTTTCAGCATTGGTGTCTGAGAATACTGAAGTATTAACTGATTCCTTTTGGCCCGCATCTGCATTGTCATCATTATTGCTTTGAACAACACTCTCATTCTCCTTCTGTTGAGAATCAGCATTACTATCTGTGTTTTGAGATGTCTCTTTCTCTTGTGATGCGGAAGAATTGGAAGAGTCAATTGATTCTCCTTGGTTTGCATCTGTATTGCCATTGCCATTTGCACTGTCATTTGTGTTGTTCTGAACAGCACCGTCATTTTCATTCTGACCTGCATCAGATTTGTTATCTGTGCTTGAGGATGCATCTTTATCTTGCTTCTCTGTAAAACTAGAAGAATCAACTTGTTTCTGTGCACCAGTATCTACCTCGTCATTTGTTTTCTGAGATAGTGTACTTTCTTGTGTTCCTTCCACTGTGTCACTGTTTGTCTTTTGAACGACGTTCATCTCTGAAGATGCAGAACCATTCTCTTTTTCTGTAGATGTATTGGATTCGACAGTCTGATTATCTGTCACAACTGATTCAGAATTACTAGAACCATCTGTGGATTCTTTATTAGTTGTATCTCCCTTTTCAGTTGTGGTGGACTCTGTGTTGCCAGAGTCTTGTTGCTCACTGTTAGCAGCTATATCAGATCTCTCAGTTTGCTCTGTGACAACATTTTGCTGAGCAGATTCATCCTTTTTGGTGTCTGCTTGCTGCTGCTCTGACGATTCTGTGGCTAGTGTTGAACTGGATTTGGAAGTATTATCTGTTTCAGAAGAATTACTCTCCTCAGAAACCACTTCAGTTATGGTAGCATTTTCCGTATCATTCTTTACAATGCTTTCCATTGCTCCCCCGTTTGAGACCGACTTGTTTTGGTCATTATCCACTACAGTGCTATTTGAATTATTCTCCTGCTGAAACTCCTGCTTCTCTTTGTCAACTGACTGCTCTGATTCTTTAGTGTTTCCTGAACCACCTTGTTCATTATCAGCTGATGCATTTTGGGTTTCATGAGCCACAGCACTGGAAGCATCATCAGCCTTGTAAGGCTCTTGTCTTGCCTCCTCATTATGTTTTTCACCTACATCTTGAACCCGGTTATCAGATAAAATCACCTGTTCAATCTTATCACCTTCCTTCTCTTCTGCCTCCTTTTCTTTATCTATCTCATTGTGCTCTTCCCCCTCCTCTTTATCGACGTCCCCCTGCCTGTCCTTCAATGTTCCTTCATCCTTGGTCTCTTCATTCTCCTTCACCTCTTCACCTTCTTTTTCTTTGGTCTCTTCAGTTACTTTTTCATTGCTTTCCTCAGACTCCTTCACCTCATCACTTTCTTTCCCCTTAACCTCTTCAGTTACCTTTTCATTGTTTTCCTCAGTCTCCTTCATCTCTTCACTTTCTTTCTCTTTAACTTCTTCAGTTACCTTTTCATTGCTTTCCTCAGTCTCATTCTCTTTGACATCTTCATTTTTCGTGTTTCCATCAACATCATTTTTGATATCTTCATCTTCATTCCCAGTGCTCTCCTCATTAACAGTTTCCCTTGTCACTTCCGTTGCTTTATCTCCTTCTCCTGATTCCACATGATCATCCGTTTTCTCTTCAACTTTTGGCTGTTCATTTTCATTTATCTCTTCAGGCTTGTTCGGCTCTTCCAGATTCCTGTTGTCTTCTTCCTCCTCCTCCTCCTTATGCCTTGCGTCTTCAACCACAGTTTCCTCCCGGAGAGGGTTGAGGTCCTTTCTTCCCAACTTTACAATTCCATCCCCATCTTTCATGCTTGTAGTGAACTGTGCTCTCTTGACTGAAGACTGCTTGACTTGGTAAACAAGCCAGATGCAGACACCCGCCAAAATACATATCTGTAGAACATGCTTCACCTTGAAACCTTTAGATCTCGGGTTCCGGCGAGGAGATAGCTTGAACATCCTGAATATCTTCAAGGTTCAACCTATATGTCCTCTTTATAACACCTGCTAAAAGTTCAACACTTGCATTCAGAAAATGGAAACAAGATACAATCCCCCGATCAAATCAAAAACACATATATTGTAGCTTTCTTAGTTTCATAAACTAAACATTCCTGGAACCAAATAAATGTTCACTCAAGCTGATCCACATACCATGGCAGAAAGAAGAAAGCAAGAGAATCGACTTATGTAGCACACAAACTATGCGAGTCAAACTTTGGCAGATCATCATGATTCAACTAGACCATAACCGAGACCCAATTAGCAACCCCATATCCCATCCAAGTTCACATAGTAGACTATTTGACATTGTTATCACCAATGAGAATTTTCATAATACTTCAAAAAAAAAAAAACCCCGGTTGCACCAACATACATATATTCTCCAACTAAATCAATCAAGAGCAAAGTCCAGTTCCATTAAATACAACTACAACACCATACAACAGTAACAGAAATCAGACATTGACAAATCAAGTCAGATCTAAACATGCACAACACCAAATCCAATTCCAGCAACTTCTGGCAACATCTCACAATGCCAAACAGAAGAGTGAAATAACAAGAGTAAAAAGACATACCAGAAGAAGCTTCAGGCCTTTTGATTCTGCCAACCCCAAAAAGTAACCCCTTTTTTCAGTTTCTGGTGGGAAGTTACCAAAACTGAAACTACCAAGTACGTGAAACAAAATGGCGCTACTTCAAAACTAGAAAGTCTCCACCTTTAGTACCAAACACAAGGTGGGTGTCTTGAAGAGACGAAAGATTTAGAGCAATGGGTTTTGGTTAGTGCATCTCCTTCAATTTCCCACCTAAATTTTGGATCTGAAATCTGGGTTCCTGAAAGGTGTACAAAACAAGTGAAAAATTTGCAGTCTTGGTGTTATTTAAAGCAAAGTGGTTAACGTGTACACAAAACGCCACCGTTTTATTTAACCCAGGGTTCACATCCTCCCACGTGTTCTCCTTCATCTTCAACAAGTCGGTGACCTTATATTGCTCCCCCTTTGCCGCATAGTGAAGAAAAACCAAAACCCAAACCCAGAACCCCAAAATGGCCTCGAAGCTTCTAGCTTCGTCTCTCCGCAAAACCCTAACCCAAACCCCCATTTCCAAACCCTCCTCCTTCTTCTCCCGCGCCGTTTCCACAGCCGCAGCCGCAGCCGCCGCCGAGCCTTACGATGATTCCGATGCAGTCTCCATGAAGGGAGTCAAAATCTCCGGGCGGCCGCTGTATTTAGATATGCAGGCGACCTCCCCGGTGGACCCCAGAGTGATCGACGCGATGCTCCCTTACTACCTTACCCGCTACGGCAATCCCCACTCTCGCACCCACATGTACGGCTGGGAGTCCGACTCCGCCGTTGAGACCGCCCGCGCTCAAGTCGCCGACTTAATTGGCGCCTCTTCCAAGGAAATAGTCTTCACATCCGGCGCCACGGAGTGCAACAACATCTCCGTGAAGGGCGTTATGCACTTCTACCGTGACAAGAAGCGCCACGTCATCACCACTCAGACTGAGCACAAGTGTGTGTTGGACTCCTGCCGCCACCTCCAGCAGGAGGGCTTCGAGATCACTTACCTTCCCGTGAAGCCCGATGGGCTTATCGATTTGGAGCAGTTAAGGGCCGCGATCCGACCCGACACCGGGTTAATATCCGTTATGGCTGTCAATAACGAAATCGGAGTCATTCAGCCGATGGAGGAAATTGGGGAGATTTGTAAGGAGTTCAAGATTCCTTTCCACACTGATGCCGCTCAGGCGTTGGGGAAGATTCCGATAGAGGTGGATAGGTGGAATGTGAGCTTAATGTCGTTGAGCGGACATAAGGTGTATGGTCCCAAGGGTATTGGAGCATTGTACATGCGGCGGAGACCGAGGATTCGGGTGGAGCCGCAGATGAATGGGGGCGGGCAGGAGAGGGGGATTAGGAGCGGGACGGTTCCGACGCCTTTGGCTGTTGGGATGGGGGCAGCTTGCGAAATTGCGAAGAAGGAGATGGATTATGATCAGAAGAGGATTAGTTATTTGCAGGAGAGGATGCTGAGGGGGATTAATGAGCAGCTGGATGAGGTGGTGGTGAATGGGAGTGTGGAGAGGAGGTATCCAGGGAATTTGAACTTGTCCTTTGCGTATGTGGAGGGGGAGAGCTTGCTGATGGGGCTCAAGGAGGTGGCGGTGTCGAGTGGGAGTGCTTGTACTAGTGCGAGTTTGGAGCCGTCGTATGTGTTGAGGGCGTTGGGGGTGGATGAGGACATGGCGCATACTTCGATTAGGTTTGGGATTGGGAGGTTTACAACTGAAGGGGAGATTGATAGGGCGGTGAAGCTTACGGTGCAACAGGTGAAGAAGCTGAGGGAGTTGAGCCCGCTGTATGAGATGGTGAAGGAGGGGATTAATATTAAGGATATTCAGTGGTCTCAGCATTGAGTGAGAGGGAGGTAATGGAGCAGTTCGTATACATATGTACTGGTGTGCAGCTGTCAAGTGGAGATGGAGAACTCGAGGTTATGTTTGCTATCCTTGATTTGTAAATGCCTTTGACAGCTCTCTATAGTTTACTCTTTTATCACTCAATTTTGCAGAAACAGTAGTTCTTCTTCTCATTTCCTTAGAATGGATTATGGAATATGGGCAAGATAGGTGAAGATGGAGTTTTAGGTCTGATGTTTTATTTTCTTTATTTCAATTTATGTATCATGTTGGATAGCATACTTTTTTACTTCATAAGTTATTGTATGCAACAATGATAATGTGGTGAATGCTTGAATAAAGGTTGGTAGTTGGATTTTTCCCTTTCATAATCAATCATGTGTGTTTGGTAGTGTTGAATATGTGTGGATCAATGTACTTTCTATACAATATATTCTTCATATCAAAATCTGTATCCTTACGCATGGTAGGAAGACTCGAGTAATAATTATATTCACTGTTCTCATTGCGGATCACCTTTCTATGTTCAACCAAGACATATAAAATGGATTTTTCATTAGAAATTGAAATGATTTCTGTGATCCATAGGCCTCTTCTTGAATTATGGTCTTAATCAGTTTCTTTATTAGTATATTGAAATTTGTCCTCAAATGTTATTCCTTAGTTCAAACTTATAAAGCACTTAGTGCTCTTTGCTTGAATAAATCATTTAGTGCTCTTTGCTCTCTGCTGAAGATTGTGAAAAATTCAAGGTTCATTTTTTAATCCCTGTTGCAAATGTGTTAACCACCTCTTTGTAGTTACTCTATTACTAAATTTGCAAGCAGCTGTTTTTCTAAATTTGCTAATGTGACATGGGAGATTTAGGTGATTATGGAGTTCTAACTCTGATGTTTTATGTCCTTTATTTATATCGTTGTATCCTGTGTATTAGATTTTGTGCGGCATAAGTTACCCTCTGGAACATATGAGAAGTCTGCTGAGAGGGTATTACAAATAGTCAAAAAATTTCCTTGCATTACCATTAATATATGTGTTGATGACAAAGTAGCAGAGCATGTTGGAGGGATCTGTCGAAGTATTTGTATCTTTGTAGTCTGACTTGATACTTAGTTTGAAGTGGAATAGAGAACCACGTACAACACATAACTCTCATCCTGGTAAACCTTCTACAGGTTCTCTTGTGGTTGGATTAACTGGTTCTATGTTCAGCTTTTCTGTTCCTTCTTACTATCATTTTATTTTGGCCCTGCAATAGTTTTGAGGGATTATGCCTTCAGTTGTTGTTAGGATTTGGCTGGAGTTGCTTATAATTGGGCAGCATTTCAGTTTTGTGCTTTGGTTTCTTTTGTTCTTGGCAATCAATTTGACTTATTCAGGAGGTCATTCTAATATTCTGAAATCTTTGTTGTTTATCAAAATCTTGTCATTTTTTCTCTTCTATTTTGGGTTTTTTATTTACGGAAGGGCCAAATTTTTCAAGGGTTTGGAGATGGCTATGGCTGGCGTTGTGCTTCAGCTTGATTGGGTTTGGAATAAATACTTTAGCTGTGGGGATGAGGGCTGCTTCCGGAATTGCAAAGAAGGAGATGAGGTATGATCAGAAGAGGATTAATTATCTGCAGGAGAGGATGCTGAAGGGGATCAGGGAGCAGGTGGATTAGTTGAGGAAATACCCGGGGAATATTAACCTGTCGTTTGTCATGGGGCTCAACGAGGTGGCGTTGTGGAGTGGGAGTGCTTCTTACACTCTGTTTTCTGTATTGCGTTTCTCTCGTTGTAGTGTAATATTATATTTGTCGATATCTTCGTCTATGGACAAGCTACAATATGACTTGCTTACAGCTCTTGTTTTGCTCGGAAGCATTTGCTGATTCACATTGTCTCTCGTCTTTTCTTTTATCTTTGTTATTCCAACTCAGGAAACGAAGGTAGAGAATATAAGTCGAATTACTTGGAGAAAGATGGTACATCATCCTTGTACATTGTCTGCGATACAGAGCACCCAGAGGCTAGGTTATAGAGCTTAGAAAGCACCATTATATTGTGCGGGAACAGAACCGATGACGAGCCCTGGTTTGGCGCTTGGTTGTCAGAGGGTAAAAATAGAACTCTCCGATGATGATGCAGCATAAAGCACAAGATACTAGAAACACCAAAATTCCGAGAACCACAAGCATACCGGAAGCAAATGCTACCACCATAATGGAATAGCGAATAAAACTGGTGTAGAAGGTGTGGATCGAGTGATCCGTGACCACGTCGCCACCATAAAATAATTGAACACCACAAAGAGAGACGAGGAGAAGGAGATGGTCAAATAACACAAACACTACGAAAAATATCCTCCTGTGTAAAATCGCCATACCGTCGCTATTTAGCCCCCCGGGCACGGTGAAAGCTGCTGAAAAAGTGACAGTGGCCATAAGCATGGCAACTAATAGGTTTGTATCAAATTTTTTAGTGTCATCCAAAAGAGCTTCCACTGCATTATCGTTTGCACTGTTCGCTATGGTGGATGTATCCTTCTTCGCCTCCAACGACTCCAATTTCATGAAGTCATGGCGGACATATTGCTGGAAACTTGGCACGCCGATTGGCCTTCCGAAAGGGCGAAGAGAATTCTTGAGTTCTCTGAATTGAAGGATACCTGTGATAAACTCAACTTACTCAAGGTAAGGTTAACATATGGGTAAATATATGTAAAAGAACAAACAATGTCTTTAGAGTAGTGCACTAGTACGTGATGCATGCTTATCTGTGGGTATGTACATGTTTCCTACCAGATCCATATTGTCACCGGGGAAAATATCAGCTGCTTTTGAGTGATGATTATTGGTTGCAACCTTGTCAACTTTGCAATCCCTTGTCAAGATTCTGATAATAATAGTATTCCTCTTAAAGGCAGCCAGATGCAAAGGTGTATTACCATCATTGTCTGCTTCGTTTACAAGTCCTGATAGCTCAGGTGTCTTGAGTATATACTTGATATTACTTGATAACATGCGGGTTCTCACCCAAAACTGCAGCATGAAGAACCGTTTGACCTTTGTGGTTGAGCAGATCACAAGTATCCGGCCGCAGTCGAATCAATTCTTTCATCACTTTTATGCGGCCTGCTTGGGCTGCAACATGAAGAGCGAACATTCCACATTTGTCTAAGATGTAAGCCGCAGAACTGTCGCCTTGTATCAACAATCTAATTGCTCCAACATTCCCTCTGACTGCTGCATAGTGTAAGGGAGTCCAACCAAGTTCATCAACTTCTTTGATAATTATGGGATTTTTGGACACCATGATCTCCACAATATCTATGTTTGCACAAAGTAGTGCACTTGGTGAGAATCCATTCCTCAATGACAATTTTGCATTTTTGCTCATTGTATGCATAGAATTTTAGTGAAGTAGAAATATATAAGAGACAAAAGAAAAATAACATGTTTTGTTCGGTAACTTCATTTAAAAGTAATAAGGAGAAGTCCAGCTAGCAGCCACTAATTTTTTCTTAAAACATATAATGGAACTCCCTACAGATCGAAGTATATGTAAAGTTGTAAACAAGAGTTACCTTTTCAGGTTGAATTCATGCAAGGCGGTGACACCTTTAAACCCCTCGCAAGAAAGAGATGATGTTGACTTGTCCAAAATACAAGAACCAATTTTTGGAAACCCCTTGCAAACGTACAGCTAATGAAGAACAAAGGAGATTCGTTTGCGTTATTGGTATAACAGCTCAATTCTGGATCTGCATCCATTAACAAGATCACAACATCGAGGTGCCCGGATTTAACAGCAACATGCAAAGCTGTATCTTTATCCGAATTAGTCATTCGAAATAACTCCTTATAAGCTTCAGCATCGGTTGGTCCGGTCTCCACATCTGCTGCATCAGTCTGTGCGTGATCGATGAGGAACTCAACGACTTCAACACAACCCACCCTAGCAGCAATGTGCATGGGAGTGTGAACAATTTTCAATGATAGATATCTGGAGTAGAGTTAACTCAATCCGAGGTTAAGTTTGAATACCTTCTATGATCTAGGTTAGAGGACATTTTCTGCTATTATAGGCTTTGTTTATTGCCTTTATTCTCACTAGGCTAGAGGGGAGATATATATAAACTAAGGGCGCGTTTACTTCCCCTCAATGATTCCCTTTACGCACAGTAAAAGCACGTTTACTTCCCATCCGGAATGAACAGCTGCGTGGGTCCCACTCGAATATCAGGAATCAATCTCCCTTTTCCATTCCGGACCTTCTATATGGTATTCATTCCGGTTGAGGGGTGAATGGTTTTTTTGTTCCGAAATTGTCCCTGGATATTTCACGCTAAACCAAAAACACCCCTGACATTTGCGCACAGCCTCTCCTTCCTCTTCTGCTTCACCCTAATCTTGCGCGCAACCTCCGTCTTCAGTCTCTCACCATCGCATGCAGAGGCTCTGAGATTGGTGCGGCGGTTGCCCAAGGACTCGAGACCTTACTACGCAAAGTACCTCCGCGAGAATTTCGTCAATTACAGAGAAGTCGAGGTTAAACATGACCAAGCTCTCCACGACCTCTTCAATCGCGTTTACGTTCACTCCCTCTGGGTCCTCAACAAGGTCCCTTAGCTTCTCATTTTCGTTTCATTTTCAAAAACCCAATTCAATGTTCAGTTATCTGATTTGGTTTGTTTTGTTTTGAATTTGCAGTACTCTGTTGATGAATCTACCGCCGATAAGTTGAAGAAGATCTGCAGCGGTTAGTTGAAGTGTTGTTCTTTTTCTCATTTGTAGTTAATATGAGGTTTTGGTCGTTTTAGGCCTTGTGGAAGAGTTAGTGGAACACTAGGCAGTGCTACAATTGATGTGTAAGGATTTGGAAATAATAAAGACAACATATTTGAAAGATTTATCATAATAGTTTCATGGCAATCTTTTATTGCTGCTATTAGCCTAAGACTATTTCATTATTACTGCACTTTTTGTTTTTTCGTTTATATTGGAACTGGAGATCAATATGTATCTAATGTAGTTTGGTTTTGGTCTTTAGATCATGTACTTTTTTAGGCGTTGAATTAAACGCTAAACCCTGATAACTGATTTAGCACGGTGTTGATGTCGATCTGTAGATGAGGATTAGGAGCCTAATAAGGCACAAGTCACAGTAGTTTTTTCAGTTAGTTTCCATGAATATGGCCTTGCTTTTCATGAGGGTATTCAGCTTGAGCTCATCATGATATATAAACATTAGAACTCAAACTCAATTGAAGTTTGATCATGCTTTCTGAATGACTTGGTATACTTGCAATGCTACAGTGCTGTAAGGTTTGAAGTACTACTTAGCAAGATGATTTGGTTCTCTGTGTTCTTTATACTTGCTAGTTTTCTGAATTTCTATTTCAGTTAAGTTCTTGATTATCATTGGTGTAGTTAAGTGCACTGCTTCAGTTCATACCTCGTACTTGTATATGAGGTTCTGCATATCTGTGCAATTTATTCTTTATAATCAAATCAGGATTGATCAAAAGTAGGTTCTGAGATACAAGAAGAAGCTAATTTTCATAATGTACTGGAAATTTCAGTTTTGTTTTGGATTGTCACCCTTGTATGCACCTGTAATTTGTTCTTTTTCATTCTGCTTCAACTTGCATTAAGCATTTTATAATTGAGTTATCAATTATACATTGATTTTGGTTAATTCTCTATTATGGTGCTTCAATATTATCATACTCTTGAGGTTCTTGTTGTGCAGATTCGTGAGTGACAGAGTCAGGAATTGAGTGCTGAGTGTTAGAAATGGTGTCTGTTTTTGTGTTTTTTTTAGTGAACCTTGCCTTTGTAATTGTCTTCTATGTATCTGGACATCACCACTTGAGATGAGGGATTTTGCAATGTATCTGAGCCTTTATTTTCATGGATTAGGGATATTTTGCTTTAATATATGAAAGCATATCTACACACTGTTGGATCAATTGTTGAATGCGTCTAGTACTTTAACCATTCGGTACAATTGTTGAATGTATCTAATACTTTAACCATTTGTTAAACAGTGCACAAAATCATTAAGGGTATTTTTGTCATTCGTCACATTCTGATTCTCATTCCTTTATAAACGTAAACACATGAATGAGAATCAATCTTGGGATTGATTCCGATTCCGGGTAACAAGTAAACAGAGGAATGGGAATGACTCCACCCCTTTCCCATTCCTCCTCTCTCTCATTCCTTCTCACTCCCATTCCTTCTCAATCCCATTACGGTTTAGTAAACGTGCCCTAAATCCGTTCTTTTATACAAGTAGCTTGAGCAAGTGTACATATATATGCCAAGTCCATCTATATACTATACACGGGTTTTGTAGAGATTAACATTTTCTGCAATTAGATTACGGTTTCAATATGTTCTATGATCGAGGTTAACTGGTTAAGGCACATTTTCTGCAATTGAGTTGGTGTCACAAGGTGACATATATAAACTCAATCCGTTCTTTTTTACAAGTAGCTTGAGCAAGTGGTTCATATATATATGCCATGATTGCCATCGAAAAAGAGTCTTCATCTATGTATATTGGTTTTGTAGAAATCAACATTTTCTACAATTATATTATAGTTTGAATAATTTATAAAGATCGAGGTCAAGGCACATTCTGTGATTCGGTGGGGTCATTGGCTTTGTTAATTCTCACAATGGGACTGTTGACAGTATATATGGTGCACCGCCAAGCATATTCAACGACCTCGTAGACCGGCCAACTGGCGCGATAGGTCCTGCTTCCGGCATGCATCGAGTAGACCGACACCTCGGCTACATCTCCATTGTGGAAGATCACCAGTGCCGCATCTGGAAGGTGTGCCACCGGGGTCCTCAAGTAGTTTCGTGAGCAGAAATAATGTATCTCCATCCCACATTGGAAACATGGTGTAGAAGGGGGCATTCCTTAGTTATAAAAGGAAGGCTTCCCCCTTAAAAATTAATAACTGGCAACTGGGCATTCCACACTTGTAACACCACCGCAAAGGGTTATTAGCCGGCTATAGTATATTCTAAGTAGACGTAGTCATGCCCACCGATGGCATGGCGAACCACTATAAATCCTTGTGTCAATCTTTATTATTGTTTTTGTTAGAGTCTCCGGATTCTGACAGAAACATTTGGTGCCGTCTATGGGAAGCTTTTCAAAAAGTTCATAGGTCCTGAAGGGCTGGGGACGGAGGGTCATGGAACGGCGGCAGATCTACACCCCATCGGCAGCCAGCACCTATATCTGTAGCGCCGGCTGACCGGCGAGAGCAACCTTTGGCTGTCATGCCAGCGAGGAAGGATAAGAGCCCAGTATCACTCACCGCCTCCTACAAAACTATCTTCAACGATAATAAGGGAACCATTCCCCCACCGGAGGCTAGGGTACGACTAAAAGGAAACCCCACTCGGGCGCAGACCGGGAGGTACTGCTCTTACTATGAGGAGGCAACCCACCAGACCAACGATTGCCACGCCTTAAGGTTGGTGATAGATGACCAAGTCCGAGCAGGAAAGTTGCAACAGTACAGGAGGGATGCCCGGACCGTGGGGACCATACAAACTCAAATCTCTGGGCGGATCGAGGTGGATGGAAGCATAAACGTAATACATGGGGGGGGGGCCCATATTGATCAGCTTACTGGAAGTGCAAAGAAGCGATTCCTGAGGTCGATCCGAGGAAAGGAGGTATATGCCTTCGGGGGAGGAAGCGGTCAGGCCACTAAGACCGGATGGAAATCTGTCACATTCTGGGAAGAAGAAGAGCCAAAAGAACTTATACAACCGCATAACGATCTCTTTCTTATTACGGTCTAGATAGACCACTGAATTACCAGCCGGATGTTGATCGACGCTGGGGCTTCCGTCAACGTAATGTTCCGGGAGGCATACAAGGGACTCAACCGGGGAAGGGACAAATTATCCCAGGACAACGAGCCGCTAATCAACTTCTCCAGGGAAGTGGTCCAGTCTTTGGGCTCCGACTATTTACCGCTAATATTTGGCGAGGGAGACCACATCAGGAAAGAACACTTGGAGTTCATCATCTTGGACTGTGTGTCCTCATACAATGGCATCATCAGCCGGCCAGGATTATAGAGGCTAAAGACATTTATAGCCGGCCACATGCTGATGTTGAAGATGCCTTCCCCCACCGGATTCATTACCATCCGCGGAAACCAGAGGGTGACCCGCAAATATTACGCGGAGTCAGTGGCCTACGGTATGAAAAGGTCCGAGGTCTTCACAGCCTCTCAGCAGGCGCTCGTACCCTACACGGGCCTCGATCCCCGGGACTCGAGGAGGAAAAATTGAAACACCCGTCCGCGGTAAAGGAGACCGAGGCGATCTCTATATCTACGGAACACCCGGATCGAATAGTGGTGATAGGAACAAAACTTGTGCTAGACGTTAGAGGGGACCTCATCACTTTGCTCCGGGAACACAGCTCTGTATTCGCCTGGTCCTATGAGGACATGCCGGGCATATCTCCGGGGATATAGCAACCCACGCACTAAGCATCCTGCCCAGTCACGCATCAATTAGGCAAAAACGAAGATCCTTCAACCCGGCGAAGTATGAGGCAATCAGGAAGGAAGTACAGAAGCTGCGGGGAATAGACTTCATCCGGGAAGTCCAGTATCCCCGTTGGCTATCTAATGTAGTCATGGTCCCAAAGAAGGGAACCGACCAATGGCGCATGTGCGTTGACTTCACCAACCTCAACCGGGCATGTCCGAAGGACAGCTTCTCACTCCCCCGAATCGACCAGCTTATAGATTCAACCTCTGGGTTCAAACTGCTAAGTTTCAAAATGCTACCATTCGGTTTGTATCCCAGCGGGTCTGCGGGCCTGTAGAGCAAGATATTAAGTCCTCATTCAAAATTGCACTTGACCGGGAACTTGGAGGACTTGTTGACAGTAGCCGCAACGTGGCTACCCAGGCCCACAGACCCGCCACCAGTTTGTAATTCATTTGACAGATAGAGATCAAATAGTAGCTGTCAAGATCGACTTCACCATAAATATGAACTAACTATGCATAGATTATAGTCTGATAATCTACTACATTAACAAAGCTTTTATTTGATTTACCAAAAACATTTTAAAAAAAAAAAAAAAACAAAAAGTTATACCAAACTAGGCCTTAGGGTACTCGCCCAAAAAAACTTCTTTATTGGTGTGTGTATATATATACAATAGAACAAAATTCAGTTTAGTACCCTCAACTTTTGGGCAAAAATCAGATTACACCCTCTTTTTGAAAAAAAAATCAGAATGACCCCTAAACTTTCAAATATGATCTCCCGTAGGGCTTGGCATTTGGTCCCGAAATTCCGATCCCGTCCCTAAATTTTCCGGAACGAGATGAGATTCATGTTTGAAAAATGCATATCCCGTCCCGTCCTGATCCCGTTTTAAAACAGCGGAACAGGATCGGGATCAGCTAATTAAGTCTCGTCTCGTCCCGTCCCGTCCCATATAATAAATAAAATTAAAATAATTATATTATATAAACTATTCTAAAAATCCTCACCTAGCTCCGCCCAGGTTGTAGGCGGAGCCAAGCTGCCCAGGGGCCGCCTAGGCGGGTCCAGGCGGCGAGCCGAGGCGCTGGGGCGGGTCGGGTCTGAAACAAGTCAAAAATCCCGAAATTAAAAACCTAATCTTTGTTCCTCTCTTCTTCGTTCTGCACTTATGCCTCCCTCTTAGTCTCTCCTGCAATTCTTTCAGTTCTCTACCTCTCGGCCCTCTCTCTCTTAGAGTCTTGTACGACGGGGGGCGGTTCGGACGGGCGGCGGTATCTCCTGCACTTCTCTGCCTCTCGGCCCTCTCTCTTAGTCTTCCCCTTTCAGCTTCTGCTTCCCAGTCTCTGCCTTCTCTGGTATGATTTCACTCCATTCAATTACTTGTTCAGTTGTTCTCACTTCTCTATCAATGAATCAATTCATTCAATGTTTAATTGTTTATAGTTAATTAGTTATATAATAGTGAGTGTTGAATCTGTAAATTAGAATTGGAATAATAATGAGCGCTTCCCAGTCTCTGCCTTCTCTGGTTTGGACGTTTGGTACATTTGGAAATTGGAATCAATCAGTTAATCTATGTTTATTGTTTAGTACTTTAGTTACAAATTATGAGATACCACAGACCTACAGACTACAATTTTAAGTTGATTGAGCTATTAGTTCAGAGCTGGATATGTTGATCGAGCTGTTAGTTGAGACTTGAGAACTGGATATGTTGAGTTGGGTCAATACACAGACACTCAGTAGACAGTAGGTCAGTACTCAGTAGTTGATCGAGCTGTTAGTTAAGCTGGAACTCCTGGAAGCCTGTAATTGTTAGTGTGTGTTACTATCTTTGTTTTGTGTCATTGTGTGTTAGTGTGCTTTCAGCCTTTCATACTTGATGTCTTCTACATTTGTTAGGAAAATGACGGGTACTACATCTTCGGCGGGGGGGGGGGGGGGGGGGGGGTCATGCTCGATACCAGAGATGGAGGGGTCTTTGAACAGTTTGAAGCGCAATTCCGGTGATGTTGGATGGGAATATGGGGTGTTAGTGAACCCTTTAAATGTAGATAAAGTGAAGTGCAAGCTATGTGGGAAAGTAGTTAGTGGTGGAATATATCGGCTCAAGCAACATATTGCCCACGTGAAAGGGAATACAGCTCCATGCAAAAAGTCGTCAGATGAGGATAAGAAGATGTGTAAGAAGGCTATTGATGATGCGCAAAGCAAGATGAGACAAAAGTATCAATGTGAAGAGGAAGTGAGGCAAGATGTGGATTCTTAGGTTTGCAAGTTATTTTGGTTATATTTGCTATGTTGAATTATGCATTAAATTTCGTTTTATGTGAGACTATTGCTATATTTTAAACTTTCCGGCTTGCGACGTTTACCCGTTACCGGTTTATATCTTATCATTTGAATATTTGGAAGTTGTGATGTGGTTTGTTTAAATTTATAATGATCTTCCAAGAGTAAGTGATTTGATTTGTAAATCATACTTGTTTGTAAATTTACAGGTTGACTTACTCATTTTTAGAGAAATGTCATGCTAAATTTTTTCAAGTTACTCATATTAAACTATTTTTAAATATAATATTTATTAATTAAATGTAAAAAATGTAAATCGCCTAGTCCTCGCCTAGTCTCCGCCTAGTCCGTCCAGGCGCTAGGCTATGGGTCACCGCCTGCCTAGCGCCTAGCGCCTTTTAGAACATTGATATATATATATTGACTTGATCTCAGCCGTTAAATTAAAAACTAAAAAACATTCAACTGTTGATTCAATTAAACCCTATCTCAGCTCCTCAGTTTGTTAGTCCTCGTCTCCACGTCTCCTCGAGCTCTCGTCCTCTCCTCCAGTCGACCTTCGTCGTCTCTGATCACGTCTTCCTCTCCCGTCAAGTCCTCCGACTCTCCGCCGTCTCCGAGCCCAAATCCTCTTCCTCTCCCAGTCGGCGTTCGCCATCTTCCCTGAGGTTTCCAGTTGCTCCCGTTGGGAATCCTTCGACTCTCCGCCGGCCGGAGCCCCAAATCGGCCTCTCTCGACGACTCCGCTCTCGTCGGCCTCTCCACTTCTCTCCTCAAACGCCTCTGCATCACCTCCTGCTCCCTGGTATCAAATTTCATCTACTCTTTCATTCCTGAAGCTTAATTTATCAATTTTCAATTCCAGAATTAACTTATATTTTCGTTAATTACTTCAATTTTAGCATTAATTTCATTTTTCTGGAGCTAGTAATTGAGTTTAGTATATTTTCTGTTATCTTTAATTTGCATACACAAGGTGCTTGTGAAGAATATGGAGACAAATATAGAGAGAATTGCTCAGGCCATTGTTGTGGATCCTCCGAATTGTGCCGACAGCACTGAGCTATTTGCTGCTCAGTCTTCCCACGCAATGCTTGTTCTGCCCTGTTGCACTTTCCCTGTAAATGGCCAATAGTGCATGTCTCGGGATCCCGTTTTAGTCCCGATCCCGTCTCAGTCCCGTACGGGATACGGGCCTGGCGGGGTCACTTTTCAAAAAGTGTAATCCCGTCCCGTTTAAAATCTCACAGGACAAGACCGGGATCAGGAGCCCGTCCCGGCCCATACACAGCCCTAATCTCCCGGGTCTAAAATTTCAAGTGACTTCGAAATGTGACGTAAGCTGCTGTTTTGGAACTGGCAACAAGGGCCCACATTTGGTTGCTTAAGATCATATCTTTTGCATGTGCACTTTATTTATGATTATGACTAGAATTATGTGTTTTTTATTATTACATTTTGCATCCAACCAGCCTCTTATGAGTATGTTAATTAAGTTTCATTTCAAATTTAGAAGGTTTAATATGTAAATAGTCTATTTTACCCTCTATGAAAGTTTCAATATTGGAGTATGGTCTCTTGTTGTCAGTTCCAAGTCAACAGCTTACGTCTTATTTCGAGGTCACTTGAAATTTTAAACCCGGAATATCATATTTGAAAATTTATGGGTCATTCTGATTTTTTTTCAAAAATATGGTGTAATCTGATTTTTACCTAAAAGTTGAGGATACTAAACTGAATTTTGTCATACACAATATTTGCGTGTACACCGAACTAATCATGGGAATCTGGGAGCTTACTCACCTACAGGGAGATTTATTTTAAAGTATGCATCCTTTAAAAATTGAAATTGAGAGACCATAGAGATTTTAAACCTAAACATAAGAAATTTAAATTCAGTCTATCCTTCATTTTACAAGAACCTAGCAACAGTTGGGTTCAATTCTGCTCTAGATTGCTTGCGTTTGCAATCTGCCCTGGGAGAATCCATAGGCTTGGGATGGGTAAAGACCTGGATTATCCAAAAGAGGCCTACTAATAGCTTTGCTTGATTTAGCAAAACCTTTGATTGATAAGAATAATCAGTCACCAGGTTCAGTAACATCAAACCAGTGTTAGTGACAACATTGATGTCTGTTACTGATACTGCATTCACGGCTTTTCACACAAAGTTGCTCTGGATTTGATCACTCAGCCGGTGCAAACTTCGAGATGCCCTTAACGGTGGCTGTTAACCCTGTTATCAGATTCTGGTTCCCAGACTCCCCCCATCTCTATCAGACAGCACCCCCATACAAACCAGTACAGTACTACAATTTGTCCATGGCGTTGGGATGGAGAAGTCTCAATGCTATTTGTTATTTGTGGCTGATGAGAAAAAAATGGATGGCACAAAAAACTGGAGAGAAATAGGCATGGAGAATCAGAATCTGTTGCTTTCACTGTCCCCAGCCTCTGCTTATTTCAGTTTTGCATGTCCTGGAGACCTGGACTTTCGAACCAACATTCCCATTTTAGACTCAGGAATTTAGCTTCACTCTCACACGTGACTTCTTCATTCCACTAGGGTTTCAATATTCTCAGTCTCATTCATCGGGTAAAATAACCGGTTATACTTGAATAGTTATCGACTGCTCACAACGGTTCACGTCCAGTTTTCTTGAGGTGTTCTATTGAAACTCAGAATCATAGGCATTTCCGAGGCTTTTGGTGCTCAAAATATGGGATAAGGATCGTCTCCTAACCTTTTTTTCACCATATTTTTCTTATCTTTCGTTTAATGGCTCACAATCTTTTGTTCTTTTCTTCTACACTTGTGAGCCATTAGATGGAAGGTAAAAAAAATAAGGTAAAAGAAAATGTTAAGAGAGGATCCGAATCCAAAAATATGCATTAGACATGTTGTAAAACTTGAGCAGGGACGTAAATGTTGTTAAGATAAAGATGGGATAAAAAAGGTTAGCCTACTGTACTTACTATTGGTAACTGGAAAATGGTTACTTGGTTACGTTATCTATCTTTCTCATTGCAAATGCAAGCGGATTCTCTTCTGGAAAAACGAACGGTGGCGTGATGAACAGGTTATAAATCTCACAGACTACAAGATTTCATACCAAGTATTGTCCATCATCTACTTTCTCAGTGAGCTGTGAAATCACAAAAACAAATTCTAATAATTGTCACTTTCCAAAGCACACAAATCAAGAAACAGATGACATCAAAAAGAAAACCATACAAAATCAGGGATTCAGGGTCCAAGCAAATAAGCAATTATAATGTTTGCTCTAGTATATTATATGACAAAGATTACAGAGGAAGCAATTGCATGGATTCAAGAACCAAAATTTGATTATTCTTAGCTACTAGTATCATCCATTTACAAAATCCAAAAATGGGTGCGCTCCAAATCCACCAAAAAATCCAAGAGGTCATAGTGAAGATGATGAATCAGTCTCGATCAGGGGTTGAAGATGATGGTGCCACATCTGCATTTCCAGCTCATGGGTTTGTAGTTGCTTGAATACTCGTTTCCTCTGGCATAATTAGCAATGGTGGATACAACTGATGAAGAGTCCCTCTTACCTGGTTTGGCTTGATAATTGTTAGGAACTTGGATTGCCTCACAAGGGCCACATGAGCTGCATCTTCCTTCACACCTTGGAGGCCTTGAACCAATCTGTGCTCTCAATCTTGCCTTGTTATCTTCATTTACTGTCTGTTAGAAACATACAAACACCAAGTAAATACAAATTATCTAAACGTTTGCCAATGCTACGATGTTGTTCACCATGAGTGTTGCATTTTCCAATTATATGGTTTATAAATCCATTCAACACTGGTGTTTGCACAACTTAGTAGACAAAGTCTGAAACTTGAATGCAAAACAGAAACTTAAAGAGTATAGTAGTAGGAAGATCGACATTAACAAACACCCACCTGGGAAGTGTCATCCTTCTTGAGAAGTGCATTGCCTTCAGCCATGAATCTTATCTGGGTAGAACTCAAAATCACCAGAAAGATGATAGAACTGGAGGTGTAACGAAAACCCATTTGAGAGAATTGAGAGATGGACTAAATGAAAGTGTCTATTTTGCTAAATATAACCGGGGATTGAATTATATAGTATAGTAAGAAAACCAAGAGAGGGGAGTCAAATCAGTAACAGAATGATTGACACAGCTAAATATATATACAGTTTGATTTTTCTCAGTGGGATTTTTGAGGTGATGGAACGTGGACAAATGAGAAATGCAGAGGCTAAAGCAAAAGGAGGGAGGCATTTTTCAAAAAGAGGAATAAGCTGAACCTCGAATAGAGAATTAGAGAGAGAGTAGAGTCCCAAACAGCAAAACAGAAGATGGGATAAAAAGGACAAGGAACCCAAACAGCAAAACAGCAAAAGGCCACAGAGGAAAATTAACCCCACAAGTTATGGGGATGATGATGGCCAGGGATCAATTCCAGGGCTAAAAGACATGCATTCACAGCTGTGGAGTTTTGGGTTTTCGCTTTCCTTTGAGATGTTTATAATTTCTGGAAAAATATTTGAATTTGGGTGTTCTGGGATTTCTTGTGGAGTTTGATCTGAGCAGTACTGCATAATCAGACGCCATATCTTCATGTCTATACTGTGGGTGGGGAAAGAGATAGGACATACATTGTACTCTCAATCATGATAGTGTAATCACATTCACATGTCATGCAACCAGATCGAAAAAAAGGTCGTGTATTCATTCATGATTTCATATCATTAGTAGCAGTGTAGCATAAAACAATTCATTCTTAATTTCGTGTAAAAAATATGAGGTATTATACAACTCCACTCTAACCATAGGTACTTCAGTAAAAAAATCTACATACTATATAATTCATGTAGGTACTTCTCAATCGTCCTATATTTTGCTCGGCATGTTGGTGACTCAACTACTAAACTCTTAGAAAGACATTAACACGGTAGTGGGATTCGAGATCCTCCCGTTCCGATCAATACCTCGTTAGGGATAGCGATTCATAAACTAGTCTACTAGTGCTACAAGGATGGATTGGCGCTGGGGCGAAGTGGTTCTAGACCGCTCTCATTCTCTTCCATTCTCTATAAAGAGTGAAAATTATCTTGAAACAGACAAGCCTATGCGAACAAATGTAAACCATATTATATTTAATTTTGATTTACTTTCTCTCTCATTTAAATTTTTCATATATTCGAGCATCTGATTTCTGAAAGTTTTTCCCTAAAACCATGAGCAACTAATCACTCCTGCCTATATCACTATATTTAAAATTTCAAATATTTTGGTCACATACAATCCCCTAAAAGCTATATCTTAGGTGAGCAAGCATAGTCACAAAGTTGTATGTTCTTTCTTTAGCAAACGGGTTGGATAACCAAGTAGTCAGCCCAACTCAAATTATCTAGGCCCAACCAAGTAGTCGCCACAACCCTATAAATTCTTTACCGCCAAAAACCGCAGGCATTTACCCACCAAAACCCAAACCAGGGGGCTCGACAAAACCCAACCAGCCCATAGCTAAGCTGTTGACTCACACCAGCAAACAAATCTGGAAAGGAATATAGAATTTTGCAGGGCAGCAATAGAAACACAGAGACCGAAACAGAGAAGTCGGTTGTTCTTTCCATTCCCTTCCAAAAACCCTTTCCTTCTCACCCACCACCCCCAACCATTAAACAAAACGCCAAAATCCAAAACCCGCGTCCTTTCTGCTTTTGGCTTTATTATATACTCCGCCAGATTGGTTTTTGGGTTCAGAACAATAAAGATCAAGAACTCATCAAGCTCTTTGTGATTATGGGATCGTCTTCTGCTCAGCTCAGGCTCATGTCCGATCTCAAAACCATCATAAACGAGCCTCCGGAGGTGAAATAAGCAACACCCTTTTCGTGTTTAAGACAAGTTCCGATCATGTTTGATCTGCAGTTTTTTTTGGTTTGGTTTTTCAGGGTTGCAGCGCTAGTCCTATGTCCGATGAGAACTTGTTTGTGTGGAGCGCGACTATATTTGGACCTGATGAGACTCCTTGGGAAGGTAGATCTGTTTGGATTCTTGTTCTTTGTTTAAGTTTGGTTGGAAAGATTTGATTTTTGATGTGTTGGGAATTGAATTCAGGTGGTGTGTTCAGTTTGAGGTTGACATTTAGTGAGCGCTATCCGGAAAAGCCGCCGCGTGTCCGATTCACGTCCGAGATGTTTCATCCGAATGGTTAGTTTAGTTTGATCACTCATTGTATTGATGACTGATGAGTTCATTTCTATGTGTATGTTTCCGTTTGAGACTTCATATGGATTGAATTGTATTAGTGGTTGTTAGTTTTAGAGTTCACCATTAGAAGTGTTGGAAGTGCAGTGTTGCTAGTTAACTGATGTGTGGGAACGGGGATTGAAGGTTTCCATGAGTAATGACCTAGGATCTGTTACAAATGAAGTTTTGATTCAAGTTATGACAAACCATCAGATCCTTAAAACACTTGAGCTGTAAGGGTAGGAGTGAAATATGTATCGAACTAACACTAGAGAGGAACCTAGTTTGATTAATTGGAGTTGATTAAAATTGAAATCATAATCCTGTTTAGGAGACAAGCTAACCTTCGCGGCATTTCAGGTAGCCATTTTCAATTTACATGTTATCAAACAGGATCCTGATTTACATATCCTGAATTATCAAACAGTGTTAAAACTGGATGTACAAATGCACACTTAATGTAGGCTGAGACAATATCATCAGTTCATCACCACCCAATTGTCCAATTGGAACTTGTTTTCCTTGGTATCCTATGAAGTCCTTGGAGGTGTTTGTTAAACTTCAGTCTAGTTGGTATTGTTAAGATGAAGTATACAGCTACTGTATCCAGTTTTAATCTAGATTTGATTTACAGCTGCTACTGCAATATCATTCACACCCTTTTATATCTAGTTATATACAAGTTCAAAGACATTGAGAAGATGAAGGCTAATTTTATGAATTGAAACTGCAAGACTAGGTGATTGTTTACAGTTGGCCTGTTCTATGCTTCTCTTTAAACTTCCTTAATCTGGGCATAATGATATCGCTGTTTGGGTCGTTTGCAGTATGTACCCACACATTCCTATCAGTAAAATTTTGTTGAGTGCATTCTGTAGGCAGTAGTTCAAGTTAGGTTGTGGCAAATTATTGATCGTGTCATTCTAGTAAGCAGAGTGGTGGTAGTTGGTTAGAAATTGATAATTATCTGTATTTTCTTTCTTTCTCCAATTCAATCCACTTTAGAGTTTACTTTTAGTTTTTATATGGAGAGGGTGTAGACTGAGTGGGAAAACGGGTTCTTCTCACTGTCCTGCTGCAGTTCATTCTATTGCAAACTCCTCATGTTAAAGAAGGGGTTCAGGGTTTTGTGTTGTGAATGTTAAGGGAGTGGGGGTCAGTAGAGAAAAGGATTGGAGTGAAGAGAGGACAGAAGGCTGATTGTGAGTGAAAAGGTTGTAGAAAATAATAAACCAATTTGAAGTTGAACTATGATGGTTTTTGATGACCACATCATATTGGCTTTTCAATTTTTTTGATAAACATGGTTACAGATTGTTGATAGTATCTGTCCATGTAGTATTAAGTCTCGACTTCAAAGTCTCTACTCTGCTTGTAGTTCATGTGGCTGACACTGATTGATGCAGGAGCATATATGGCAACTTCAAAGATATTATTTGTTATTTAATTATAGTTTGTAATCTTTGATATTTCATTAGTTAGATATTCTTAGGGTATCTTTTTATAGGTTGTAAGCTTAAGTCTACTTATTCTCTAAGTTTTGTAAACCCTATATATATGGGTATTGTAATAGTTGTTAGGAAGCTTATGTTTTATGAATAAAATCAGTTTATTGGTGGCATGGATTTGTCATGTTTTATGAGTTCGCTATCCTTATTTTTGGTGTCTGTTGAGTGACTGTTGGAGGTCCGTGTTCGGTATCCTGATCCCCATCACTGATGTACTTCTGCGTCTTCTTCTTTTATTTGTTCTAGAAATAGAAGAAACAATTACTCATCAGTTATGTGGCTTGTGCAGTTTACCATGATGGCGCACTGTGCATGGATATAATTCAGGATGCATGGTCACCCTGCCACAATGTATCGACAATTTTAACATCTGTTCAAGTAATTTTCTAACCTCACAACCCTATTTTTTTCACCATTTTTTTGTTGATTTACTGAGTTAACAAATTGCTGCAGTCGCTTCTCACTGATCCAAATCCTTCAAGTCCTGCAAACCCTGAGGCTGCTCAACTGTATCAGCACGATATAAAAGCTTACAACAAGTGTGTACACTTTTCAATCGTTAGGCCTTTCTATTACTTTTATGAAAAAGCATCATCTCTCCACCCTTGTCTATTAAGCTGACTTTTCTGTGGTAATTTGTAGGAGGGTACGCCGCTGTGCTCGTGATTCCATCGAATCTTAGTACCTGTTTGCAATTTGCTCTGATATTTTTTTTTAACTCCTATTTAGGAGAAGCTCTATGCCCATCCGCAGCTAGTGTATCTCCCACTTCTGAAATGTAATCACAGACAACTTATGTCAATATTACACACAAAAACATCATTCGATTTCATTTGTGGAACTCAAAGAGTTCCAAAGATAATAATGCAATCTCTAATGTTGGAGTACACGGGTGAAGGTATGTAATTTTTATGGAAAGCTTTCTGGGTTCCGTTTGTTCTGTGGTTGTAAATCGTAGTAGAACCAAACTTTGAAGTCTCCTAGTTCCGATTGGGCTAAAATTTGGTGAAATTGATTTATATGTGGCCACTACTCGCTAGTCTTATCTAGAAATAAGAAATCAGCCAAATTAGAAATCATTTGGTAACTATAATATAATTTTTCGATGGAATAAATAACTAAAATGTTATAACTGTTCAAGGAGAAATTATAATAGGGAGAATTTCTACTTTATTCATTGATAAGGAGATTTTTATGTAGGCATTACAATAAGTATCCCGATAAATCAGGGATTCTCTATCTATTATATAATCATATAATCTAGTCTAATTAGGTCAAGACACATCCAGGAAGTTACGGAAATAATTTTCCTACAACACTCCCCCTTGTGTCGAGTGTCTAATGTCTTCATGTTGCCTCACTAAAACCTTGCCAGCAAAACAAAAACCTCTTGAGCAAAAATAAAATGCATGGACGAAGGGAAAAGAGCACAACGCACCAACTACTATACTTGTGATTGACATGTGATGTAGACTCCCCCTGATGTCTAACAAACTTAGAGCTCTGATAACTGGCGCATGCCAATGCTCTTCACATGTTTCACAAACATAGATTTTCTCAAAGACTTTCTAAACAAATCTGCAACATTTGCATCTGAACTCACTTGATTAACTTGGATGTTCAGGAATTTCTGTTGTTGCACATTATAAAAGAACTATGCGGGTCAGAAAGATACACAGCATCTACAAAACCAACTAACACATTGTTGGGAGTCTTTGGATAAGGGAGACGGCCATTGAAGGACGAAGAAGGGCCGAAATCATCACCTATGCCGGTCTCCACGTCGCCGGTGCCGGCGGCAATTCCGCGGCGTACAGCTGCTCTGCCGGGGCTGCCGGTGGCGTTGGTATGAGGATGACCGGTGGTGGAAACCTCTCTGGTGCTAAAGGGGTAGAACAAACTCAAGTCAATGGAACCTTTCAGATGTTTAACACCATTCCAATGACGATACGTAGGCGCTGAGCTAAATCTAGCTAATAAGTTCACAACGAAAGCGATGTCTGGTCTAATATATTGTGCTAAATACAATAGCGCCCCAATTGCACTAAGATACATGTATTTAGCTCCAAGCATCTCTTCATCATCCTCTTTAGGACGGAATGGATTCTTGTGTCTAGACTTTGTCTTTCTTATGAACACGCATAGGCATAAATCATTGTTCTTGTATCCCCTCCAAATCAAGTATTACAACAGACGTTACAATTTAGTTGCACAATGACTTTGTGGTTTAAAGTCACTTGATCGAGGCATTAGAAGTCCTTCAAACACTTTCGTGTATATATCTTCATCTATATCCCCATATAGGTATACATTAACCACATTCATAAACTGCAAACTTCAGTTTTTGGGACACTACTAAACTGATTAAGTAGCGGAAAGTAATGATGTCCATTACGAGAGAATACATCTCATCGTAGTCAATACCATGTCGTTGAGAGAAACATTGCGTCATGAGTCTTGCTTTATACCGCATGATCTCATTCTCTCATTACGCTTACGAACAAAGACTCTCTTATGTCCAACAAGTTTAACGTCTTTCCGGATCAACTTAACAGATCCTAAGACTTGCCTTTTATTTAACGAGTCTAGTTCTGCCTGTATTGCTTCTTTCCACTTCGGCCAATACATTCTTCGTTGACACTTTGCAACGGAATAAGCGATTACATCATCAACATACGTGGAATTTTATCCACAGAATACACGTACGCACTTGTGTAATTGAGATTTATGTGTACTCTGACATCAACAAAGGTTCTGTGGCGTCCCACAGAAAACACATAGTTGATCATGGACATAATTATAGTCAGAGACAATCTCATTGATGATGAGTGGATTAATTTGTGCCATCACAACTCGCTTCTTTCGAGGTTTTAAATCTCGAGAATTAAACGGTCTCCCCCTCTTCTTGGTGGGAGCCGAGGCCAAAGCTGCTGCCCCTTCAAAGTCCATCAGTGGCACCGTTGTGATCCGATTCAACAACAGCGACGCCACGGCGTACAATGGCGCCGCCGCCGGCATCACCCTCTCCTGAAGGTATGCCGACGACACTAGGTCTTAGGGCAGCCGAACCGATCCCATATGATCGGATCTTCAACCTTACCGACACATTTGCAGTATGTATGTGCGATCTCGTCACTTTCTAACTCACTTTGAGTAGTGCGGGGATCATGATGAGACAAATCGTTAGGGGCACACCATGTCAATTCCTGACGTTCATTCGAAATGTGAGCATTCCTATCTCCTCCTAACGGCGGGAAGTGTGTCTCATCAAAGTGACAATCTGCGAAACGCGCAGTAAAGAGATCTACGATGGTTGGTAGCGGATTATTGTTGGGGGTTCACATCCAACATATACCTAAACGTCTTTGTAGACCCATCTGTGTACGCAGAAGAGGCGTAATAGATAAACAGCACAACTGAAAGTACGTAAGTGCACAATATTGGGTTTATAACCAGTAACCAGCTGGTATGCACTACACGTCTGGTTGGCATTGGGTCTGAAACGAATAAGCATAGCTGCATGCAGTATTACATATCCCCATGCAGAAACTGGCAATTGGTTCCCATAACCAAAAGCCCTAGCTAATAGCCGGAGTTGCTGAAGAGTGGCTTCTACAAGGCAGTTCTGAGAAAGAACATGAGAAACGGGATGTTCAACTTCAATCCCTATGGATATGCAATAATCATCGAATGTCTTGGAGTTAAACTTTCTAACATTATCCAACCTAATAGATTTAATAGGATGGTCAGGGTGGTGAGCCCTTAACTTAATGATTTAAGCTAAAAGCTTGGCAAATGCAGCTTGTGGACAACAAATCGACGTGACCAACGCGTCGATGCATCAACCAGCACCTTAGAATACACAAAGGGTCCGCATTCTGGTTGATAGGTCCACACATATCATCTTGGATTTGTTGTAAGAATGGTTTCTTTTGTGTCCATAACAAAGGAAAACAATGGATTCATCTTTGTTAGTGTACAAGTTTTGCAATAAGAGCATTATGCATCTTAAAATACAAATTCGCGCTGAAAATCAGATTCACGCGCAGCATGACCTTTATGTACTAAAATGGTTATAACTTCTTCATTACAGAAGGTATCGACAAACCGTAAAATATTTTGGAAACTAGACACCGGTAGCTTTCCATTGATATAAAGTACACAATGCAGTTCGAACTTAGCTGATCACAAAGCTCTGTCAAAGTTGATGGATCTATAGATTTCCGGACAGATCCGTCCTACGTTGCCGAAACGGCCATAACTCATTTAATATGATAGCTATGATCAAACGGTCAATGTCACTGGAAATTAGACACATAGATCTTTCCATCGGTATAAAATATACCATTTTTGAATGAGTGAGCTATAATTTATAGGTCATGCAATATCAAAGCTTGTATGAGTCATAAAATCCAATAACAAGAATTGGAATGAGGTATTCTCATTGAATCTGAATCAACTTCTTCTCTAGAATGATTCATTAGAGGAAATACACAAGTAATTGTTACCATTCTCATATATCCAAGTGATAACATATGGCAATTAGGTTTTGAAAAACACAGCAAGATTCGATTTTTTCTTGGTGCATAGAATACGTTTAATGACATCGATAACTGTACCATTAGGTAACGTAAAGTTTATGAATCCACGCTCTTTAACAACCGGCGAGATTTTAATCGATATAGTCATTGATCATCTATATTGCACATAATACTTAAATGACTGCCTCTCCCTTAGGATAGTGTGGGTTGTCTCACTATCAGCTAGACACTCAACTTCACCGCGAGACATCTAAATAGATAAAAAACTATGGGTGGTTTTCTCGCGGGACACAGTCTAATCACTACCCCGTAGGATAGAGAAAGAAAAGGGGATGAAATCTCATTGAGTGTATCACATGGCATTTGGACTTTATAACTTCGACTAAAGTCGGAAAGTGCAAGGTTAAATGTTACATAACCGAGCAATTATCATCAGAAACCAAAACGAAGCTGAGGCTTCGCACGTTGTGGTGTTGAATACCTTTGGTGACCGGAAGAATGGAGGATTAGCCTCCTAGGATCGGTGCTAAGCACCTCTCGGGCGGCTATGGAACCGAGGCCGAAGCCTCCTTGAAAGCACGGTGTCGTGGCACCTTTGTGCTGCCGAAGCCGAGGTATCATGACCATGAGGCCGACGTCGGCCACTAGGTTTGTGACGTCAAGCCTAACTCCAATTATTCTTTGATTTTGATTTTGATTTGAGCTGAGGTGGAATTATAAGTGCAATATACTAAGCCAATGTGACCCAATAGTGTTTCAGAAGAACCACGTGAGTCGTTAAAACACGAATTTGGATTGCTTAAAAACATAAAATTTCTCACAATATGGGAAAACAGAGAAATTTTATTGACTTGCTAACTTTTAATACATCAAAAGCAAGCTTCTAATTCCAAAGAAAACGACTAAGAGATCAAAGTCTATAAGATATGGCAAAGCCATTACAATACTTGAAAAGTTCTTAATGAAAAGTCAAACATAAAGACTAATCAAAATCCGAGACATCTAATGCTTGAGTGGGCTCTTGAGTCTTAATTTCAGGAATGAAGTGCTCAGCCACGAGATTAACGTGAGGTTGTCATCACTAAGTCTCACTCAGCATGATAATTCTCTTTGCTAGAATTATCTCTTGTAGGCATTAATCATCTTCTTGCTAGAATTATACACGTGGTGCATATGCTTAGAGGAATCACACTTGTAACAAGGAGAAAAACTAGTGCTTTTGTTGTGAGACGAGGGAGGAGGTTGCGCGTGGCCACCTTGACGGGTTCTATGGCCGAATCGGCCTCCCCCTGAAGGTGCGGCATTGCCGCCATCTCGTCTCCAAGTATTGGAGCGTCGTGTCACACGGTTTCTACCATTTTGATTTCCTCCACGTATCGGTTTAGAAACTTGTTGATACAGGGCATTCTGATTCTTATTTCTTTTATTTTGAAGTCTTCCCATAGTGAGTCTGTGATTCATGAATCTTTTTAATTCCAACAGGTCTCAAAATTATTGTTATTTATTCAGCCTAATCAACCGAATTTCGGTATGGGTGTCATAAGACATCATAGGCTATGGGGAATTTATCAAGAGTTATTGATAAGATCTCTATCATTTTTGTTATGCCAACAGTGTCAAGGTCATAATCCAAAGAACCGAATGGTTTTCCATTTCAATGAAATCTCTGGGATAAGTATGTCATTGACATTATTTAATCGTTACTGGAGCGTGTCCCTTAAATTTTTTTTCTTTAGAGATCTTTTATCGACAGATGTTGTCGCTTCAGAGTTGGATGAATATGGCGTTCTCAAAAATGAGTGCCTAGGCCTTGACGTAATCCCCAAATGGGGTAGTGGCTACTGCTTCATTCAGAATGAGTGAGAAACTTTTGCTTTGAAAAGCAAGCTACACATAGGAAATACATCGATGATATTCTTTGCTCTCGAGATTAAGAATCTTAAAATCGAGTCGTGACTACGACGACATCTACAAGAAAAGAGATACGTCAGATTGGTATGAATATGACATATACCATTCAAGTATGTAGAACGGAATTAGAAGGGCTATGACGTATATGGTCATAAATTTATCTTTTTGATGCATAAAACCGGCGACATCATATCGCACCTTCAAACAGTGGCGTACTCAGACATCCACATAAACATCTTTTTTCTTTTAATTTCCCTTTCAAACGTGATTCCCCTAGGACCATCACTTAAAAACTTCGACCGTAGAGGTAATGACATCCCCATTTTAGGTCTCATCGGCGATATAAGAATGGCCGGAATCGGAGTAGAGGAAGGCTAATAGCGCCCGATATATATATCGTATATGTTCAAAAGCTGGAACTTTTATAAAATCTCACTTGCTAGTTCGCCAATGAACTGCGTTGTAAAATAAAATGCGCTTGAGAACTCGGTTCTACTCCTTGTGCAAAATGCAATAGTCGCTTCGTTCTTTAGACGAATGCAGAAAATTGTTCCTCACCTCCATGGCGTATACATCGTCATAATTTTTCGACGAATAACCACATTTTTCCTATATTAGCACGTTGAAAATAACAATAGTTAGATACGTGCAAGAAAATATTAAATAAATAATAAAATAGGAAAAAGTGGGAGGAAGAAAAGCCCAAAAGGCTGCTGGGCTCGGCAGAGGCCCAAACCCTGACTCGGGTCGGGTTGGCGGAGGAACCGGGTCAACATCCCGTGTAGATGGGTCGAGTCGAGCAGACGGAGCCGACTCAGTTGATCCGGGTCTGCATCGCTGCAACGCTTGCGCTATGCCATGACGATGCTGGGCTGCGGCGTCAAGCTTCAAAGTCCAGTCGAGGGCGACGGCGGAGGAGGGAACCAGCCATCAACGCTGGGCAGAGACGACGGGGACGCCACCATGCTAGCTTGGCTTGATGGCGGCCGAATTTAGATCGGCGCTGGGCTGCGTCACGACGGGGAGGCGTCGAGGAAGGCTCGACTATCGTCGAGGAAGAACGCCGGCGAGGGTAGGGCAGCCGCTTCAGGGCGGAGAAGAAACTTGAGTGCCCAAAGAAGATTTTTGGGTGCCCTGAGAAAACGTTATCCTTTGCCGACAAATCTATCGTCGGCAGAGGTCTTCTCTGCTTTTCTTCCCGAAAAAGAAGTTGTCGGAAGAAAAGTTTCTGGGGGATCTTCTTATTTCCGACAAACAGTTGCCAGCAGAAAAGCATATTTTAGGGTTTTTGAAATTTTCAGAGCTATTAGACGAAGGCTAGAGCCACATGTTGATAACGTGTTCAAGGAGAAATTATAATAGGGAGAATTTCTACTTTATTCATTGATAAGGAGGCCGTTATATAGGCATTACAATAAGTATCCCGATAAATCAGGAATTCCCTATCTATTATATAATTATCTAATCTAGTCTAATTAGGTCAAGACACATCCAGAAAGTTACGGAAATAACCTTCTTACAACAATAATAATTTTTTTTTGTAAGTTCGAACTTACAGCCTCACACATTATTGCCGTACACCCTCACAATAGAAATGATATTTTTTATTTAAATAATCTTTTATCGTCAAACAAAAAATTATTGGCATATACCCTCAGACATATAAACGATATTTTTTATTTAAATAATCTTTTATCGTCAAAAAATGTTCCCCGACGGATTTGACATGGAAAATAGACACACAGACGTACGTGTGTGTTAGGCATCTCTTCTTATCTTCTCAAACGGATGATTTCATGCATGATTCAGCTAGCTAATCGAGTTAGAGGCTTAGAACACTCTCATGAATTATAATCAAGGGAAAATGCAAGTACATATACAGCTAATACTGGTGATCAAAATGGAGAGCATGAACCTAAAAATCCCAGTATCAAAGGCTATTAAGGTTCGGGTGGTTATCCCATGCGCATCACAATAATGAAAACTTAATAATTAGAACATGTAAAGCTAGCTGCAGCTGTTTCTTCAAGAAAAATCGATGATCATGATCGATCTAGCTAGCGACTAGTTGCTAGCTTTCTTATCCATATTTGTACGAGTATATGATGATCTAATATTAATAGCAGACAATTAACAGAGAATATTAATTAAGCTGCAGCCTCACAAACCACAAATGGCTCATATCGTTCTTATCCGTGACTATTATATCGAAACCACAAATTAATGGCTCATATCGTTCTTATCAAAAATATCGAAATATTGAATTAGAGAGACGTCGTCTCTTGGTATTATCTATATATAGATACACAGTGTAAATACTTCAAGTTGCAATTTATGCAGGCTCCATCGTATTTAAGGAATTGTTGGTTCTCATAATGAGAAAGCAATACGTGGGACATTAATCTACGTGCATAATATATATGAGGTGATGTGAAATACGTTTGTTGGGTATATATCAGTGAGCTGATTCTCATATCAAATTATATTAAGTCTTCTGGACATAAGAAAACATACATATACATAACGTTGTTTGAAAGTAACACATACATTCGTCTATATTGCTTCCTAGAATATGATGAAATATATTCGATCAAAATTTCGTATATATAGCAAATCTAGCAAGCTCCAAATTAAAGTCTTGAAGAATTGTGTTAATAACCTTAGGTAGGATGGAAGAAAGTATATATTTCATCATATTGGGTGCATATTCCAAAAGGCTAGCTAGTTTTGCTTATATATATATATATATATATATATATATATATATATATATATATATATATATATAATTCGATCACTTGCATGTAATTTAAGTTAAAAAAAAAAGGTTCAAAAAGTTGGGGAAAAAGAAATTAAAAGAAAAGCTAAAAAGTATGTGGATGTCATTAGCAGCCCGATTAGATAAGTTTTAATGTTGTCGGTTAGTCAAATCCAGACGGACACCCCAATACCGGCAAAACTAGAACATATGGTAAGGCTGTTTCACCACCGAAAGCCAAGGATCAAAATAATATCAGGTTTTATATATTGATTTGATTTTCGTTGATAAATACACCAAGATAGATACTTCTAGTTGCTAATCCTTTCCACTAATTAATTGAGTTGGTCTACCTCCAAAGAGTGTTAGGCCCTTAGCTAAAGAAGTTGCATGTTTTCGTCAATACTTTCATTAATTGACTCTGAAACAGGGATATTTGGACTTGATTAGAAATTTGACCGACTTATTGGGATGCATGTTATCATTTGGTTAAATATTTGTTTAGTCCTTGTATTTATGGTCGGTCATCTATTTAGTCCCTGAAGTTTCAGTTTTGTCTAGATAGTCCTTCAAGTTACAACTTTTAATTTGAAAAATCTATTCCGTCAATTCCTCCATTAGTATGATGAGGTGGTAGTGACTAACCTCCAAAAAAAATTGTAAAATTACCAAAATATCTTTATATTAGGTTTTCCTTTTATTTTCTTCAATATTTTCTTTTTAATTGATTTAATTTTATTTTTAAGAGATGTGAATGTTTTTACAGACCAAAGTCCAAATCTATTTATTTCTTTATGTTCGCAAAAAAATAAATTTAATATAACATGAATAGTATATCTATCATAAATAATTAAAAAAATTAAAAGGGAAAACTAATCTATGAGCATTTTGGTCATTTTACAACTTTTTTGGAAGGTCATTAACTGCCACCTCATCACTTTAACGGAATAATTGACAGAATAGACTTTTTAGATTAAAAGTTGTAATTTCAAGAACTATTTAGATGAAACTGAAACTTCATGAACTAAATAGATGACCGACCAGAAATACAGGGACTAAACAAATGTTAGCCTTTATCATTTTATTCTAGTGCGTAATGGGTTTTAAGTCATGTAATTATCTTGTCATATGCTTGTGTGGGTGAAAGAAATTGGTGCCACTGATGAAGAAATCAGGCTGAGAAATATTGAACATCATCTTTTTGTTGAAGCTGGTATCCAACCTAAACCAAATAGGTTATGTTGTATATGAATTAAAAGTGTATACCTAAATCTTGGACGGTGAATCATCGAAATTACAAGGAGTTTGGTGGCCAAATTGCATGCATACTACAAGAAAATTGCATCACTAAGCTCGGGAAAAAGAATGCAATTAGTTTCTAATTGTTATCCGGCCTCCTACAAAATGATCAAAATTGCACCCTCTCATAATGCAGACACTACACACCAGAACTATAATTGCACAAGCACGTACAGGTGAAATGTCAACCATCTTATACCCCGAAAATCTTTGGTAGCACACGAGAGGTTGTGATTTGTGATCCATCTATCACAGCATTCCATTCGATGTGTATCTATCTATATACCGAAAACGACCATTCATATATGCAATGGCTTTTCTGATACAGTGGTTTTCATTTTGAGAGATGTTTACCTTCTAGCTAGCTTCTCATTACCTGAGATGGCCATGGCAAATTGAAATAATCGATAATTCTGTTAATATATATACTACTCTCAGTGCAAATAAAAACGATAACCTTGGGTCACTTATTGATACGATGGACCTAAAAATAGAAAAGTATTCCGAATGCGTTTAAGATGGTAGGATTTGAATTTGATGTGAGTTATCTTTTTCATCATTACATTTCGTTTTCAAGTTTAAAATGTAGGTCATGAGGGCTTGAATGCATGAGGGTCATACCCAGTTGTACTGCGGAACCGTGCCAAATTAAAAGTTAATCAACACAACACCATCAAGTAGTTCTATTCTTCTTCATCGTCCTCATGTGAAGTGAGTTACGTGATTTAGTTTTGTAAGTGATTAGCTGTGATAGGTACTCTACGAAAACGATGAGCAATAATAACTATGGAAACACACGTTTGGTAACCTGGGATTTGAGACCATGCATATACCAGCCCTCGTGAATTCTGTAGTTGTCAAATTTGGGTAAAGTTGTAGGATTGCAGCATACAATATATCGTTTTCGCCGACTCTTCCAAAACTTTTCCATACAGTTTTGCTCTTCTTTTTCTTGTTCTTATATTTTCCTCTAATTTCTTCTTTCATCCAGTTCATGCAATCAGAGTTTATTGAATAATTATCTTTCTCTTGGTCGAAATAGAGGCACGGGTGGCGGGTTCCCGGTTGCAAGGGTGCCCTTTCTTTCGGGATTGCAAGTGAGTGCGAGCTAGTCACCCACCCCATATCAATTATCCAGAGGAACTAATCCTCTTTATAACTTATAAATAAAAAATTAAAATCTTTCTTTTGATCATCGTGTTCGTAGTCGCTTTAAAATTGAAATGATGATAAAAATATTTTGAACGGTAGAATTCACATGTCAATTAAATTTTTATTAATACCAAAAACCCACCTTATCATACTAGAAAGTGTGCTATACGACTGCAACGCTCATACATGCTCTCATAGTTTGTAGTGAGAAAGATTAAAATTTCTCAAATTCAAGCTATTTACCCTGAACAGTAAGACCGATCCACCTTCATATTTGGTAGCTAGATTACGAATAAATTTCTGCACCACTCGTTCCTCCTGAGTCCTGACACAACTGAGCACCTGATGACTATGTTTTTCATTTACATTAAATTCCGAGTTACAATTTTCTCCGACGACTAGAAATACGATCGACTACTGGCCGGGTAAATAGCTAGGGAACTTGGACCTAATAAAGAAGACGACGAAGTTCTTAGACGTAGTAGGACCGCACAGAAGAAAAGTGATTTGTGTGTCCTCTAGTGCCACAATTGTCATTCACTAATGGAAGATTTCTGTTCAGTCCTAATCTCCCACATCATTTTCCGAAACCCTACTATTTGGCGGCAAACACATATCCAGAACCACAAACGCTTCTCATTGGTGCTTCATTTGCCACGACTGCACATAATATCCAGATCTGACGTCGTTGCATGCAATCTCAGATGGTCATGATGAGCTTTAGGGTTTATGCCAGTCATCAACACGTCGGTGAGAGTTGATGTGGTTCGAGTACGACGGAGACTCGGAGATTTTTTTTATACATGTGATGGGAAAACATTACCAAAGACTTCACGATCAATACGACTCTATCAAGTTAAGGTATACCAATTCAATTCATGATAATGAGCTTTAAACTGTGTTTAAGAACAAATCACAGGCTGTGTATGAGAGCAACATCAAATATGTCCATATTAGAGCAAAGGACAGTCAGCAATTCAATATCAATCAACTTCTGGTGGCTGTACGTACGTATACACTGCTATATGCATATAGGACGATCGAATTTCCGATTGGATTGCTGGCTTTAACTTTGGAAATAGTTGACCAAGAAACTAACAAGCCCTAGCTATGCAACAGTGATTGGGAATGATGGCCTAGGCCATGGAGTTAGGTGCATTAGTAAAGATGATCTTATAGCAATATTCCCCACTATCCTCCTGTAAAATCACAATCACCAACCTTCCTCACTATTCTTTAAGAATGTCGACACAAGTCATATGCGCTATGGATCACGGTTTGAGTTCTGAATCACCAAACGAGTCCTTGCACATTCAAACCCAACTTAATCACACTAATTAGGGTTTGGCCACTCAGATACATCGATCGTATGTGAGGTTTTATCTTTACAAAGTTGAAGTTCTAAACATGGTATTGTTGATTTTCAAGACACATTTGAGGTGATAAAGGAATAAATCGACTCTAATCAATCTTTTTGTCACTATTTTTGTCGGCGGGGTTGCGTTTTGCCTCAAGTACTCAAGTAGTGCTAAAGTTCTAGTGAGGAATGCTATGTGAAACTTGATGCCTATCGAGCTACACCACCCTAACTCTTAAGAAATAAAGAGCTACACACCCCTAATTTATATATATATAGTTCCTATCCAGAGCGAATCTTCGTTCTGAAATTAATGTGCAAATTTATTTTTTTAACACATTTTTCGGTCATATTTTCACATCTCCACCGTTCAGTTGTTTAAACCTAATGTATAAATTATTCCTGCAAAATTTCATCTAATTTGGTTACCGTTAAGGAATCGAAACTATATTAAATCAATGAACACCCAAATATGTTCAACCTGAACTGTTCGTGTAAATCACCATAACGAAAGGTCAAACGATTATCAAGTTGGATAAAATTTTGTAAAGATGATATATACGTTAAGTTCTAACATCTGAATGGTGGAGATGTGAAAATATGACCGAAAAGTGTGTCAAAAAAGGAACTTTGCACGTTAACTTCAGAACGAAGGTTCGTTCTGGATATGAACTGATATAACAACTTATAATATAAATACGAGAATGATGATATTGTAGGTCTAAGTAAGGTGAGCGATCGATAAAAGAAAATATAGCGAAAGGAGAAATACAAATTGTTGGGTACGTAGGGCCTAATCAAAGCCATGCCATATCCTAGCTTGCGATTAGCTGGATGGAAAGCAAAGCTACTGATGATGATGGCCCTTTCCATTAGGAAGTAACAGTCATAATCACTAATCTTTCCTCGATCATCACTGTCCCAACTATATGCATACATGTATAAATAGCCCACACCTTCTCATCTATATCACACACTCATGCACATTAATCCCATAATAACTTAGCATATACTACCCTCATTTTCTGAGACAGAATCATAGCCATGTATCCCTCTTTGAGGAGTAGTGTTATTGCTTCTATTTCCCTCTGTTTCCTTTCACTATTTTCTCTCTCAGCCTTTGCACGACCAGCTACTTTTCTTGAGGACTTCCAAGTCACATGGTCTGATTCTCATATTAGGCAAATCGATGGCGGGAGGGCCATCCAGCTCGTTCTTGACCAAAATTCTGGTAAAGATACGTACCGTTCATGTCAACTTGATACACCATTTTATATTTATGAATAAATATTATTAATTTTTTAACAACTTCAGGTTGTGGCTTTTCCTCCAAACACAAGTACTTGTTTGGCCGTGTGAGCATGAAGATCAAGCTCATTCCTGGTGACTCTGCCGGAACTGTCACCGCTTTCTATGTAAGTATACTCCTCTTCTCAAAATCCAAATTATCTTCGGGGTTTTCCTCGGCTTCGATCTTTTATCTATTCATTTATTGTTTCACTTTTTTTGTTGCTGGCAGATGAACTCGGACACAGATGCAGTACGGGATGAGCTTGATTTTGAGTTCTTGGGGAACAGGACCGGACAGCCTTACACAGTCCAGACCAACATCTATGCTCATGGACAGGGTAATAGGGAGGAAAGAGTCAACCTTTGGTTTGACCCTGCTGCAGATTTCCACACTTACTCAATTCTCTGGAACCATCACCAGATTGCGTAAGTGACAAGAACTGACAAATGGTTTCTTACCACATTATAAATGGGTATCATTTTTTTTTTCTTCTGGTAATCTAAGCGGCTTAGCTTTATGTCATTTTTGGTGGTGCAGCTTCTATGTGGATGATGTGCCTATCAGGCTGTACAAGAACAATGAAGCCAAAGGAATCCCATACCCAAAGCTCCAACCCATGGGAGTGTTCTCAACACTGTGGGAAGCTGATGATTGGGCAACAAGAGGAGGGCTTGAGAAGATAAACTGGAGCAAATCCCCCTTCTATGCTTATTACAAGGACTTTGATATTGAAGGATGCGCTGTGCCAGGACCAGCTAATTGTGCCTCAAACGCCCGAAACTGGTGGGAAGGCACTGCATACCAAACCCTCAGTGCCCTAGAATATAGAAGATACAAGTGGGTTCGTATGAACCACATGATCTACGATTACTGCTCCGACAGGTCCCGGTTCCCAAAAGTCCCCCCGGAGTGCGTCCTCTAAATTGCAGCCAATTACCGATCATCAACCTATTCATACTTATTCTGGGTGAAGAGGTCCAGAATATTACATGTTATCATTCAAGGCCAAAAAAAAATCCCTATATGGGATTCTATTTTCTGAACAAATACTTACGTTCGTTCGTGAAGCAACGTAAAGTGTCTAAAATTTTACACTCGTATGTAATAAGAGTCATGCATAGTAAAAGGGTGTATAGGGGAATATGGAAATTGTTGTTGGTGTGTAAATGTGGATGAAGAAGGCCTGATAAGTCTGTTTTACAAGTGAGCAAATGTCAATTCCTACTTGTGTCTGTATCCAGCTCCCATTATTGTACCAATAAAGCTCTCCTGCGTTATTGTGAAAATGATATACTTCTGAAATCTATTATCAATTTTCAAATGTGAAGCAAAAATCTCCTTGTGTTTAGCTGCTAAAGACGAAAAAGTCGGTCCATTCTAACACGAGCCAAGAAAAAGAAAGAAAAGAATGGAAGCAAACAATTTGAGGTTGATTTGATTCAGTAGCATTGTTTTTCTGTACTGCTTAGACACTCAGTAGTTTAATTATAAATATGTAATGTATGGTCTCTATTCCCCGTAGTTTTTTTCTCCCTTCTTAACGTTTGAAGAACAATGATCTATCCAACCCTGAAATGCCTCTAGTGGGATCATCGACTACAGAAGCCATCAGTACCAAACCGGTGGTCCCTGGATAACGGAGGTCAGCGTCGATTGTTGTATACACTCGTGTGGATCATATGAATTCCTGTAAGTTCTGGATTTGTAGCCGTAATAAGAGAGAGAGATAGAAACATAGTTGTATGCTACGAAACGTTGTTTAAACACAAACGAGTTCTGTAACCAGTAAATGATCATATATCTGGTCGCTGTACTGCTTTGAGGATCCAGCTCATTACAGTAGTAACATGAATTCTCTAATGCAGGATGGAAGATGTCAACGTCATAGTTCATACAAGATGTGAGGCAGCATCCAAAGGTTTCGACTGCCGACTCACATTCCGTCTAGAGCTACAATAACTTCAACCTAGAGAAGTCTGCGTACTTCTAGACCGGCCTATATATCAGCAACGACGCACTGCGTTCAACTCTAGAGGACTGAAACTCACAAACGGAAAGGTTCTACAGTGTTCTGAGAGCAATGCGCCGGGTGCGAAGGAGTATTTTCATGTCGAGCATATTGAATGAAATCCAATCATAATGGCATTGGCAGCTCTAAATAACTAGGGACCTCCAATTTAGCAGGGTCGATAAGAGCCATTAAACTGAGGGACCCTAATCACTGAAATGGATAAGCAGTTGAAACAAATGGACATTCAGTGATGCAGAGACCTGTTGAATTCAGAAATCCAGAGGTAATCTGCTTGGGAATTGGTATAGCACATCTTCATAATTTCAGTGACTTAGGTAGCACTAGGTCCACAACAATAAACTGCCGATGTAACTCCAAGAAAAATGTGGTTGGCTCCATTCTACAATGGTTCAACTTCAACCCAATGGTTCATGGTCTACTGGTCTACTGGCCTGCCTGTCTGTATCAATATAAAAGGTACTTGGGCACAAGACTTTGTGCCATATACAGATATGAATGCATTGGCAACAAAAGGTCCATATGACAAATCAATTTATCACGAGGGTAAACTGGAAATCACTTTGGAGGTAATATCAAATGTGAAACATGCAACTATCAAAGTCACTATGCCAATGGAAGATAAGATTTAGACAGAACATACAGTATAGTGGATTGAAAACAACTTTTCAACATTTGATAAGTCCTAGACTTATGAGGCAACCGGGTATTACTACAAATGATTCGTGTACGAAGCTTGTATGAGATACAGTGCCAGAAAATGATTTGAGGACTCGACTTTTTCAGCTGTAAACTGCTAATGAGAAATAGATCTGTAAAGGAACACGTAAAAGAGTATGGAAACTGGGGAGCAAATTGGCAATGCAAAAGTTTGATTCTTTGACAAGAAATAAAAGTAGGATATTCCAGGGTTTAGTCCTCACATTTCCTTAGTGCTACAAAATATACCATTCAAAGGATCAGTAATTCAAGTACGGGCAAGGAATTGACCACCTCTGGACTTTAAGGACATGCCAGGAAATGAGGACATTAGCAGATCCTTAATTAGCAGGTATTGAAGACCTAGCTTACTTCATCACACTATTGATTTTCACTGCAACTGGTTCTGAACAGTATGGACAACTTCCAAATAAAACATCAAATGACCTGTGTAATGCATAAAGGAAAGATAGATAAATTAAATAAAAATTTTGGGTAACCATAAAGGGATCCTATGTTCACCACTCTATGACTTGATATGGCTGACAGATGCAGCTGTAATAATTCTAAATATTAATATGTTCCGATCATTACACTAATCGTGATGGTTCACTTAAAGAGATTGTTTGAGATAGCTTATGGAGGCACTACTAATGAGAGAAGGTTAGAGAACTGTTCTTGATACTACGGAACCATATATGTCCCTTATTGTATCTCTAAGGATATCTGTATGCTTTTCCTTTAAGATATTGTGGAAATGCACCAAATCATTGAATATTGATGTCAACTTTCAAGCCATGAATCATGAGTATACTATATAATTAATTAATTCTACATTAAAAACCTACAGTTTCGGTTGAAAAACATCAGAGGCAAGTGAAGTTATGTTATGTTCAGTGCAATAACCAGTTGAAAGATGACAGTGATAGAAGAGCCTTAACATACTGCCTTGTGGTAATGGAACGCAACCAGTCCACGAGACATATGCTATGAAAAGCCCTTCTGCAGCTGGTATTATCGCATGTATAGTCAGTCCCAGTTCCACTCATATCTCTGAGCTCATCATCTATACGGACATTGCTATGTCAGTGACTGAAAATTTTTGTAAACATCTATAAAGTAATTAAAAAATAATAATAATAACTACCAACTGGAAGGCTCTGAGCATAACAAATCCCGCATTCCACTTGCTGATCGTTCTTGTCAATATCTGCGGGCCTTGGTAGTTGAGTCTCCAAAAGACTTTCGAGATTATCCATAAATTGTTTGTCTTTCATCCTATTACATTAGAGTAAGCAAATGACAACTAAACATGTATCAGTTGACTAACCATGTATCAGTTAAGCAAATGATAAGGTTGATCATGTATCGATGAATAAAATGAAAAGGTTGAGCACTCATTTAAGACCATTGCAACGTAACTTTGAAAGAGAACAGTGATCTAACAAACTGATCACTAATATAGCGAAGTTATTTGATTCCAAATCTTTTCCCTGAAGCTGATGGACAGCTCCTTCCAAAATAAAAATATGTAAGAAATGTACATGAAAAAAAAAATTGAGAAGCAGCTGTAAAATGTAAACAAGCCTCTTTGAGTGCAAAAGGATAATTCTACAGTAACAACACCAATAAAATATTTTGAAATTGGCACTCCCGTAATAATACAGTACCAAAGACAGAATACATATTCAAGGAAAACTTTATCAAATTGTTTTTCTTTCAAATTACAAATGAAAGGGATAACATACCATCTTTTGCTATTTTTCCGCCATCTGCCTCTCAAAAGGTTCACGATTTGACCTGAACCAATAAAACGGCACCTAATACAACTTCATATCACTATGGAATGAAAAGAAAGGCTACAGAAGATAGCAGCACTAGTAACTGACATAAGATGAAATCTCACTCGGGTAAAGATCTAGGATCAGTGGCGTTAATAGACAACATAATGAAGCAATCATTTCCTGAAAAGCAAATACCACAGAAGAGTTAATATGTTCACAGAGGGAATATACTATCCATATTACAAAGAAGATGATTCACCTATAATGACTTGGCGATTGGATACAGCAGGAGATGCTTGTTTAGGTTCAACAATACAAAGGGACCTATCAATATCATTTAAAGTAGACCAAAATGTCTGAAGCTTCTCCAGATGCTGAATACAAAAAGAACATGTGGATATATTTAGCAGAAGTGAAAAATAAATGATATATCTCAAATGAATTTCCAGAGAAAAGTAAATACCTTTCTAAACTGTTGCACCACATCTTTCAATCTTGAGTTTGATGACCATTTTAAATTCAACGAATAAGGTATATCCTGAGGACGAAACTTGGATCTTACTTATTCCTCAAAAGGAAGAAATCAAGCACCAAAAATCTTAAAGAAGACATACTGCTGAAATTGAAGGAGGAGAGGTAGGATGGGTTTTATCCAATTGAATTTCCATAACATGCACTCTGCCCTTACTATCTCTGATAATCAAATTTACAAAAGACATAGTCCACAAGTTATTTATACTGCATAACAATGTCATTAACAGTAAATGAACGCCAAATTGAATTGTTCTTTCTTTTGAAAAAGAATAAAAAGAGAAAATGCAATGATCTAGTAATCGCATAATCAAACAGAAACATTTGCCAAACAAATGATTGCAACAACAGCCTAAATGGTTATTTCATCATTCTATTAAAGGTACACACTTGAGAAGGTAAAAATTCAAATACTTGGAAAGTTAAACAGATTAAACTTCAGAACTTAGTCCCCCCGAAGCATCTAGCATAGCACTAAAACAGTTCCTGATATTTAACATAATTAACGCATGTGGATTTACGACTGGAAGGACATAAGTTTAGACACGGTCAAGCAGGTAGATCTTGCGGGCAAAGACAAACCTAGTTCTCTAATAGGTACTCGGGAAATTATCCAAAACTTGCACTCAGTACGATAGAGAAGGTCTAGTGTAATTGACACTAACCAGATTTTCAGTCCATGTCATGTATACATTTATCAAATTCTTGCAAATACTTTCAAGCAGACAGTAGTGCAATGTCTTTACGGCATTACCAATTTACTGTTCGGCAGCTAATGTTTGTTTCTCACACTAGAAATTCCACAACATTCTGGTATTGAAAATCAGTACAACTAAAGTAAGCAAATATCCTTGACTATTACTAGAGTTCTTTATCACATTTGAGGGTCAACTAAATTTTAAGCACCAAAATATAATTTTTCCTTCTCAACACATGATAAGTGAACCACAAAACATTAGTTAGTAGATGATGATCATAAAAACTTACAAGACCCGAAAGCTGAGAGATGTTAGATCTCCACCAAATCTCACAAGGTGCTCCCACCCAACTTCCTCTATCTGCATTCACATTATCATCAAGTCAAGGCTCCAACCAAACAAGTATTAACTAGCAGTAGTAGAGTTGTTGTGCTAATGCTAAACAATGTTGCTTAAGCTACCAGCTCTTATGCAGTTAACAATCAATAACTAACAGCATTACATAGTTGCTTCTAAATTTGTACAGATACAAAATATGTTTGAACCTTGGAGTGACATGATGCAAATCTACAACATTGTAGAAACCTCATTTGGGGAATCAATATTTCAGAATTCTTGCATATATAAAAACAGAGAAACCTGAAGATGCTAATCCAGATGTCATAGCTCTACATGAATAGTAAAATCATACTTGGTTGGGGATGATTCCAACAGAAAATTAATACGCTACATCCATATACATTTTTTGACGAAATTTAAGATAAGATGATGAGTTCACATTCACCTCAGAGTACACAGCACGGTAAAAGGTAGAGTCTTTGGCCAGCTTTCTGCATCTACTCTGTTCACTACATTCCTGCAGCCACATCAGTTTGGTATACATCACTCCATGCATTAATAAAGACACAATATACAGAATAATATACCGAAAACTGGGTTCAATTGACGAATGCATTATCTTAATTTTGGGTTTTTACGATTATAATCCCCAATCTAAGTTCATCAACACTAACAAACAGCCACATTTCTGTAAAAATACAAACTTTAATATGATGCAAACATTCGGAATTTCCAGCAAAACTTATGGGCTTTTTGTTATTTCATTTGCAGAGAATTGCACATACCCATAAACCAAAATAGAGAAGAAGAAGAAGAGGGAGACTTACCATTTTGGTTCGAACCCAGGGAGGAAGCTAACAGGAGTCGTCGTCGTAGCAGTAAAGATCGAGTCTTTGACAGTCGATGACTTTATATATTGTTCATACGAATGACCCATCAACCAGATTGATTATCCAGTGGGCTTTGAGGCTTATAGGCTTATCGACTGGAGCCCAAATATGAATGCTTTCTGCACCCAAATTGCCTAGTGCTTATTATCATTTTAAAGGGTGCTGCTAAATGTACCCAATAAATGTCTAAATAGACCCAGTCAGATCATTTTTATTTTCAATTTTCCGATTATACCCCTTGTTTTAAATAATTAAAAAAGAAAATGAAATCTGAAGCCGAAGCTCCGCCACATTGCATGAAGTTCATTTCCCGATGTCCCAAGTCCGACTTCAACTAGCCACGAGGTCCAGAAGTTCGGCCTCACCTCATCATGCTTTTTGTCAAAAAGCCGCCGATCTACCTACAACACCATAGAGGAAAGCTATAAATAAAACAGAGTCTCGCTTGCGCGTTGCTCGCTATGTATAATATGGTTCAGTGTGCTTAATTACCTTGAGCCTCGCATGGGCTTTCCATCTATAGTCTTCCATCTATATCCATCTAATCTGAAAGACCTGAGCACCTTTCCATTCATAGAGTAACAATGTTCTCGACGCCAAAGAAGAGAAGCTATTTATGGAATTGAGTAACGTCTGGGTCCTGAGAAGTATCAGACGAGAATGTCGCAGCGGCGTTGTTGAACCGGGCGAAGAGAATGATACTTGGGTCGCCAAATCACTACAAAACCCTAGCCAATCAACACTCGTTGTTCGGAAAGTGCTCTGTGGAATAGCGAGAGTACGTTCTCTAAACTAAGCGTTGAAGTTCATGAACGAGGCTGTGGGGCTGTAGGACGATTGCATGCAGTGAGGACTGGAGAAGAGACAAGGTCGAAGACGGTAAATGTTCAAGGGGTAAGAATGGAATTAAAAGATAAAAATGATCTTGTTAGGGCTACTCAGACATTTGTCTGGTACATTTAGCAGCACCTTTTTAAATATATTAAACGTGAGTCGTTCGATTATGTAAAAATTGTAGCGATAAAATGATGCAGACGTATTTTATCGTGAATGGTATCTAACTTTTCTACATGAATCGTTTAATCTTGCAAGCAATAAATAAATAATTGAAGAAATTGTTCGGTTATATAACTCGTATCTATTTCTCTACATGCCCGTATATAGCTGATGTTTTTACGTGTATGAAATGAGTCTGTCATAAACTAATAACAATATGAATTGTGAAATAAACATCATTACATCAACAATATCAATATTAACAAAAAAAACCAAATACGTGGTGGTGACCTTGACCGCAAGAAATACAAGTGTCTCAGACTAATTCTGTTATGATTATTTATACAACAAAAGTATTAAAAAAACCCCAAGTGTGTCCGAAATTGGGTCGTCTATGTGTGTTGTATTATTGACTATCAATCCCAACTATTAACTCCGATCCAGTTACGACGACTAGGTCGGCTTCCACAATTAGAACACAACCAATTCCTGGCTATCCACATTGAAACATGTCGCCAAACTCTTCCCCGCCATTCAGCTACACATATCACTTGCCCCGTCAAACCCTATTTTCCATTTTTCTGTCCTCTGGTTCAGAAACCAACCAAAGTCTACTCACGAGTCGCAAGAACAGTACGTAAATAAATACGTAATCCCTCTCCTACTGAGAACAAAGCAAGCTCGGACCTGAAGACCAAGTCTGGTATCCAGTTTGTTTACCAGTCAATTATTCTCGAAGTTTATTTCATCTCTTTGAACTTTGAAGCATGACTAGCTAACTGCCTCAGTTGTGGCACGGATGACTCATTCACACGTGTATGTGCTACTTAGTCACAACATCACAAGCAGCCTGTGAATCATAATCCATGATTGATGATGGTGATGATTCATAGTAGCCTAATTAATTCTTTTCGTTTTCTTTTTCATTGGTGATGAGTCATATGATTGGCACCCATTATTCAAATACGTAGTTCGTGTTTGCTACCATAAGCATGTTCAAGCTTTTTAATTGGTATATGAAACACATGGATCACCCTAGAACCAGTTGCTGTCGAGGATCACTGATTAGCTAGACTATATAAAGTATTAGATTGATTATGTTAAGAAAAAGACATTGTAATAAATTCATGATAATATGATATGTGTAATTCTTAAGTATTCAAAAATGGTGTTAACTTGTGTGTTTTTGTCTACATCGTATATAATAAAACTGAAAATAAAACACGTAGCACTCATTTCATTCTCATCATATATAATGCACGTATTGTGCAAAAATGTGAATGGTGATCACATTTTTTGTTTGTTTCTGGAGTTAAATAGTTTTAAAGAACAAAACTAACAACTAACACAGTAACACTAACATGTATATACTCCGAGCCTGCACATTTTTGATTATTATTCTCTAAATTAAATAAATAAAATGTATCGATTAAATATCTTAAATCGATAGAACGATCAAATGGATCATACTAATTTTTATTTGTAGACCGAAATGATGATAATAATAATCATATCGCTATTGCATATCAGATTTGATGTTTAAATAATATTTATTTTTTGTAATATTTATGTAAACTATTACACTACCAGAAAAGGCGTCATAGCCGACGACGCCATCTCGTCGGCCGTTTCCATTAATTCGTCGGCTATAGTCATAGCCGACGATACTTCGTCGGCTATAGTCTCGTCGGGAATGCTCCGTCGGCTATACTATAGCCGACGACACGAGGCGTAAGTCGTCGGCTTATAAACCGCAGGGTATAGCCGACGAATAAAGCGTCGTCGGCTATACTTCGAACATTGCCGACGAGAAGATCGTCGGCTTTAACAATTACGTAACTGCCCCTAACCCGAAGTATAGCCGACGACACTATCGTCGGCTATACGTCCGTTTTAGCCGACGATACTATCGTCGGCCATAACAATCGCCGGTACCAGGAACGGCTTTTTTTTGCCTGAAGCCGGGAGGGTATAGCCGACGACATATGGTAAACATCGTCGGCTATAGCCCTTATAGCCGACGAAATTTGGTAAAAATTGTCGGCTATAACTGTTATAGCCGACGAAATAATGCCAATATCGTCGGCTATAACCCCTAAATATTTAAAAAAATTAAAAAATTTAACTCGGGCCCAATTTCTCTTCGTCTTCGGGGGCTGCAGAAAATGCACAAACAAACATCCAAATATCCAACAAATATCCACATCAATTCATCCCTAATATCCTACATACTGTACAAATTAACCCACTATATCTACTCATCATCACCCCCTAAACGCGTAGCGTCGTCGACCGGATCGTTCGAGTTCCGGTGGCTATGGCTGTCCTGATCGGCTGGCGTACTCCGATACGGGGGGGGAGTGGGGACGACGAACTGGGGCATCTGTGGCGGAGGCGGGGGCTGGAGTCCAGCCTGCTGGGCCTCCCAAGACTGCTGCATCCATCGGTACATCTCCGCCACAGATGCGTCTCTGGCCTGCTGCGCCGAAGCCTCCGCAGCCCTCGCCAACTCCGCCTGCTGGAGCGCCTCCACCGCCCTCGCCAACTCCGCCTGACTCCTCTGCAGCTGCGTCTGCAAGTCTCCTCTCGTCGAAGCCGCACGCTGCGTGCTGGGATTGGCCGGCGTGAACTTGAGAACCCCATCTCCCGCCGCGCCTAGGCCTCTCTGGTAGAAGTAGTTGTTCCCCGTCCCTACCGCCGCGTGCATGATCTGAGAGGCCAAGCGCGGCTCAAGGGTGTCGATCGTGGAGGCAAACTCCGCGATCGCCTCGTCGGACGCCCCGTCTCCCAGAGTGTCTCGCGCGATCCCGAAGGTGATCGCGTCGGTCTCCGCATCTATTTCCGCCTAATTGACAAGAAAATATAATAAACGAATTAAAAAATATATATATAAATTAATTTCATGAAACACTTTTATTGAAGATGGACGAATACTTACCACTTGGTCGGGACGCCCCGGATACATCTGCGCATGAATCCACGACAACGGCCTCAGCGGTCGGTCCCTCCTCGCCATCTCTGCCCACTGCCTCCAGGAGCGGGCGCCGCCGTGGTGGGGGTGCTCGTTCCTCCTGCGGTTGTCGCTGTTCGTCCGCGAGATTTTCTGTATTATAACAACAAACATATAAACGCAAATATAAATTAGTAACTAAATTAAAATATTAGGAACTAACCAAAATAAAATTAATAACTAATTTAGTTACTAACTAATTTAATTTAATTAGTAACTACTTAACTAACTAATTTAATTAGTAACTACTTAACTAACTAATTTAATTTAGTAACTAACTAACTTACTAACTACCTAATTTTATTTAATTTAATTTGATTTAATTTAGTAACGAACTAACTAACTACGTAACTAACCAACTAACTTAATTTAATAACTAATAACTAACTAACTAACTAATTAATTGAATTAAGTAACTACATAATTTAATTATTAAATAACATTAAAAAGTTATATACTACCAGGCTAAATTTTCTTACCGAGACCCTGTCGCTCCCGAAGTAGGCTACCAGCCATAGCCACTCGTACTCCCTGTACCGGAACTCGTGGGGGGTTGCAGCTCGCCCCAAGCGCTGCTCCACATGGTACGTCCTGTAGTGCGTGGACAGCTCGTTCTTCCACTCGGAGTACCTATATTAACAGAACACAACTGTTAGATATATTCGTACACTGCCAATAAATATATTTATACAAAAAAAAGCAAAACACATAACCTGTTCTTCAGCTGCTCGTCTCTCCACCAGTCCAAGGTAGGATGGACTCTAAACCATTGCTGCAACATTATAAATTAATTAGAAAATATTTTTATATAGTTATAAGGACTGAATTCATAATTGTTTATTTTCTATAATAAAAAATCATATTTAACTCACCGACAGTGCATTGTACACTCGCGCCTTGATCTCATCGGGCACAGAGCCCCAGTCGGGCCACAACAGTGGGACCCTGTCCCGCACGAGCATGCCCGTCGCGTTGATGTACTTGGTGGTGGTGTCTCTCCGCTCAATCGGGCGTCCATCCTCACCGGGACCGGGCAGGATCTCTCTGATCCCACCGGCCAGCTCCCTCTCCAAGGTCGACATGTTCGCTGGCCCTCTGGTCCGTCTCGTCCCCGCGGGTTTATTGACGAGGACGCCTGTTAAAATGAACACATAGTTAAATAATTATTTAAACTAACTAATTAAATAATTAATTAAACAATCTAAATAATTAATTAAACTAACCAATTACCTGCGTCGTTGTACTGCTTGTCCTTCTCACGAACGGCCCACAGGCCGCGGCAGTCCTCTGAGTCGAAAGGACTGTAGAAGTAGGCCTCCTCCCAGGGAATCTCGTGGGGCCGGTCGTGCCTCCAAATCTGCCTCCCCCTGGCGTCGTACTCAGGGATGGCAGGGAGGAACTGGACCATGTACATCCCCGATGGCGGAGACATACGGGGCGTGGACCCTGAGGGGCCTGCTCCCCCTGACGGTGGGCCCCGTAGCTGTGGACGCTGTCGCTGTGGGGGGACAGGGAGCATCTCTGGAGGGGCGCGGTGGGGTCGGCTGCCGATCCTGGAACAGTGCTGAAGTGCACTGGGGTCTGGTGGCTCTGCGTCCTCCTCCGACACTCGAGTCAGGGCCCGCTCCCGTCGACTCATACGAGGAGCCCCCACGTGGATCGCTCGGCGTCAATCCCATCAACGTCTCCTCTCGTCGACTCATAGGCCGGCCTAGGCCCCGACGACCGCTGGATCCGCTCCCCCCACGGCTGGATCCTGCCTGAGCGTCGGGGTCGCTCTCGGTCCGTCTGCCAAGCCATCGGTCTACAAAGCGACGGTTTCCTGCACAATTAGTATATAAATTCCATAAATTGCACAAAAATTTCACAAAAAAATTAAAAACTTCATTCAATGTATATATACCTAAATATATTTATACCTAATTATATATATATATATATTCCGAAATATAACACAAAATTCCTTAAATTTCACAAAAAAATAAAAAACTTTTTTAAATATATATATATACCTAATTATATATATACATAACTATATTTATACCTAAAGGTATATATATATACCTAAAAATTCTTGTTAATTCCTCAAAATTAAACAAAATTCCACACAATTCCATAAATTTCACACAAAAATAAAAAACTTCATTAAATGTATATATACCTAATTATATATATACCTAAATATATTTATACCTAATTATATATATATATATATATCCTCCTAAAAATTCCACAAAATTCCACAAAATTAACAAAAATTCCACAACATTAAAAAAATTTCCACAAACTTCCATATACCTAATTATATATATATATATATATATATATATATATATATATATATATATATATATTTATATCCTTCACAAAATTCCACATAATTCCAAAAAATTAACAACAATTCCACAACATTCCATAAATTGCACAACAACCCTAAATTCCACATAATTTCACAAAAACCATAAAATTTCACAAAAATACCTAAATTCCACAAAATCACAAAATTCCACAAAATTAACAAAAACCCTAAATGAGGGAGAGGGGGACTACCTGACATGGTGGTGCGGCTAGGGGACGAGGACGGCGGTGCGGTGCGGCGGCGACGGCGGCTAGGGAAGGACGGCGCCGATCGGTTCGACTTCGGGTCGGGGAGGGCTCGGGAAGGCCGGGGACGGGGTGGGGAGGGGTGGGGGAGGGCCGGGGAGGCTTGGTCGGCGTCGGGGAGGCTCGGACGGCGTCGGGGAGGCTCGGGGAGGGGTGGGCGGCGATTTAGGGGTTTAGGTTTTCTGCAGAAATGGGGGAGAGGCGCCTCTGTTTCAGTTTAAATCGAGGGACTATAGCCGACGATTTCATTTTAATTCGTCGGCTATGACTATAGCCGACGATTTCGTCGGCTATAGTCTCTAACTAAATCCGGGCCGGGCCTAAGTTGGGCTTTGCGGGCCGGTTATAGCCGACGAAGTATGCACATCGTCGCCTATAGTATGCATATCGTCGGCTATTCTTTGAATCTCGTCGGCTATAGTCAAGGACCTCAGCAGCCGTCAGATCTCCCCCATCCAACGGCGGACAATGAAACGGCGCGGATCGCAACACTTTAGCCGACGAAGTATGTCGTCGGCTATTCTTTGGTCAAACTTTCGGTCAAACCTCTAAACGCTTTAAAACGGCAATTGGCCCGTCTAAATGACGTGTTTTGGCCTGACCTTCAACAGAGAATAGTTTCAAATCGATGCGACGCAACTAACCGTATAAAAATTTTCCTCCAAATATTTACCGACCGTCAGGCTACCCATAGGAAAACGGAAGTAAAAAACACCTAACCGCAACATTCGGCACACCGATTTTGTCGGAATCTTCCCATTTTTCAACCGTAGTCGTATTTCAATATTTCGGTCGTATCTTATTTCACGACACTTTTGCATTTGAACGGTCTACGTATGGCAACTATTTGAAACTATACATTCACTTAAACACTTAGTAAATAAGTTAAGGAACATTAGTGCATATGTTCCGATTTCGAATCTAAAAGTTTGGAAAATCTATTCCAACCGTCAGATATCACCGTTAAGATTAAATACATGTATGAAAAAAAATACAACTACATCTGACAACGTTAAAGGCTCGATCGGGACGGTCAAACTGCTTGGTCAAACCTCTAAACGCTTTAAAACGGCAATTGGCCCGTCTAGATGACGTTTTTTGGCCTGACCTTCAACAGAGAATAGTTTCAAATCGATGCGACGCAACTAACCGTATAAAAATTTTCCTCCAAATATTTACCGACCGTCAGGCTACCCATAGGAAAACGGAAGTAAAAAACACCTAACCGCAACATTCGGCACACCGATTTTGTCGGAATCTTCCCATTTTTCAACCGTAGTCGTATTTCAATATTTCGGTCGTATCTTATTTCACGACACTTTTGCATTTGAACGGTCTACGTATGGCAACTATTTGAAACTATACATTCACTTAAACACTTAGTAAATAAGTTAAGGAACATTAGTGCATATGTTCCGATTTCGAATCTAAAAGTTTGGAAAATCTATTCCAACCGTCAGATATCACCGTTAAGATTAAATACATGTATGAAAAAAAATACAACTACATCTGACAACGTTAAAGGCTCGATCGGGACGGTCAAACTGCTTGGTCAAACCTCTAAACGCTTTAAAACGGCAATTGGCCCGTCTAGATGACGTTTTTTGGCCTGACCTTCAACAGAGAATAGTTTCAAATCGATGCGACGCAACTAACCGTATAAAAATTTTCCTCCAAATATTTACCGACCGTCAGGCTACCCATAGGAAAACGGAAGTAAAAAACACCTAACCGCAACATTCGGCACACCGATTTTGTCGGAATCTTCCCATTTTTCAACCGTAGTCGTATTTCAATATTTCGGTCGTATCTTATTTCACGACACTTTTGCATTTGAACGGTCTACGTATGGTTTCGGTCAATATACTTTAGCCGACGACTTGCAAGTCGTCGGCTACAGTATAGCCGATGAATTGGAAGTCGTCGGCTACAGTATGGGCATTATAGCCGACGAATTATGGTCCATTTCGTCGGCTATAACGCTGATCTTTCTGAAAATTTGCCATTTAGGGCCTGAAAATTGCCTATTTCACCTGATAAATTCCTGAATATCGCACAAACAAATCAATACAATTTCCCATAAATTCGAAAAACGGTAATTAAGGACAAAAAATATTTTCATACATGCATGCACCATCGTACACAAATACATACATAAATAGTATACTAAGGATGATAATCAGAATCATCCTCATCACTTGAGTCAGACGTAGTATAGTAGTTAATATCTGGCAACCGGTGCTCGTACTCGTCGTCTGAGTCATCGTCGGGCTGATATAGACGATTCGGATTAACATCATACATGGGCACCTGACCCCTAGGAAGTCGGACCACTCTGCCCGGCGTCACATTATTATCGCGGATGGTGGAGGATTCCGGAATGTCGCCGGCGTCCGGCTCTTGGTATGCGGTCGCTTCTTGACACTCTGTGCTCACACCAAGTGTGGTAGCACTGTATATGTCTCGCTGAGACACATGGTTAACTACCTTCCACGTGCCTTTGTTCAAAGGATCGTCAAGATAAAAGACCTTTTTGGCCGCTGTGGCGAAAACAAAGGGGTCGTCTTCATACACACTAGTGGCGGTATTCACCGAAAGTATGCCGTACTGATCGATCCGTATGCGGTGCGGCCTAGTATCAAACCATCGACACTTGAACAAGTGGACTTTCATGCGGTTCCCATAAATGAGTTCAACAACTGACTGTAGGACACCGTAAAAATCCACGCCCCCCTCTGCACCATCGACCATCACCCCACAATTCTGTGTTTTGCGTTCCCCGTCTCTAGCTTCACATATATACTTAACGCCGTTGACATCACACATTGGGCGGACTGTGGAAGATATCGGCTTCATCGACAACAGCCTCAATTCCTCTGAGTAATTTGTATGACCACCCCTCGCAGCCACTTGCATCAGCTGAAAAATATAACTCAAATCACTCGGTGTGTTTATGATTAAAGAATAGGGAACTGTAAAAGAAAGCCATCTAATATATATATTTATACACTTACCCATTGTGGAAAATAGTCTGCAAACGTCGTGTTGTGGTACTCGACATCACCGCGAACTTCCTTGCTGTGAAGATGGTGACGTTTCCAATATTGTACCTCCGGACAGTTTATTAGAACCCACCAGTGGGCAATCCCTACCTCATGGTCAGGCAACTTGTCCACACCCTTTTTCTTGAAGCTTCCGTATGGTACAACAGAGTTGGCGACGATAGATAGGTTGAACTCGGGGTCATCTCGACTTGGATGTTGTGGGGGGTCCTCCATCGCTCCCAAGTACAACTTGGCGTACGTTACACACTCATGCGCAATGTAAGCTTCAGCAATACACCCCTCAGGCGCAGATTTATTGTGCACATATTTCTTGTAGTCTCCAAGTTGTCTGCAAGGTTAACAAGTGCGTGTTAAGAGCATGCAACTTTTATTTAAAAACATGTATAAATCAAATTTATGAATAACATGTACCTTTCGATGGGATACATCCAAGTGTAGTGTACGGGACCGGTAAGCAACAATTGTTGGGGAAGATGGATCATCAGGTGAGGCATGATGTCAAAGAAGTTTGGGGGAAATATCCTCTCGAACTTGCACAAGATAAAAACGATTTCCTCATGCATTCTCATGAGGTCTGATTTTCTAACTTCTCTAGCGCATAACTTCTGGAAGAATCTTGACAACGCCACCAACGGCTCAACCACTTCATCCTCCAAGTACGCTCGAATGAAAATAGGGAAGAGGCGTTGAAGCAGTACATGGCAGTCGTGACTCTTCAATCCGTACATCTTGTTGTCTCGGTAGTTAACACACTTGCTTATGTTACCCGCATAGCCATAAGGATACCTGCATAGCCATTAACAACAATTAGATTTCATGCATATATAGTCGTCCAACAACAGATGGATTCTTTAGGGAATACATGCCTAATTAATAAAAAGTTACCTGACATTACTCAGCCATCCAAAGATTTCATGTTTCTGGTCCCTGGTGACGGTGTAAGGAGCTTGGGGCATTTTGCTCCTGCCCTCTCTCAACCACAAATGGTCCCGCAGTCCCATATTTCTCAGATCAACGCGTGCCTTGGGGGTGTCTTTTGTTTTCTTCTCCCAATTCAAAACTGTGCCAACCACGGCTTCACCCACGTTCTTCTCTATATGCATGACATCCAGGTAGTATCTGGTAGCCAACCTGGCCCAATAAGGAAGTTCCCATAAGATGCTCTTGTGTGACCAGAACCTATACCGATCCGGCCTCTCTGGAATCGTGCGCAACACATCGGGATGATTGCTAAGCGGACCAAAGTCATACTCATTCAACACTGCCAATATTTCCTCCCCTGTCCATTGCTCCGGTGCCCAGCCCCTTTCTTCAGTCCCATCAAAAGCCTGTGCATCGTCCCTAAATGGATGGTCATGCGGAAGCCAACGACGGTGACGCATCTGGACAATCTTGCTGCAATGAGGACTGGAGCAATCAACAGTCATGCACTCTGAACAAGCCCTGTAACCCCTGGTGACGCTGCCCGACAACATACCCCTCCCAGGAAAGTCACTGATCGTGCCAACAAGCATGGCATGCATCTGGAACATCTCATTTTTGAACCGGTCGTAGACCAGGTGGCCGTTCAGACTCAAGTACCAAAGCTCCTCAATTACGGGTCTCAAATACACATCGAGACACTTTCCCGGATAACCTGGGCCTGGAATCAACAATGTGAGCATGTTATATTCCTTCTTCATGCACATCCACGGTGGAAAGTTGTACGGAATCAAAATAACTGGCCACACACTGTACTGAAGCTCTTTCTTGCCAAAAGGGTTGAAACCGTCGGATGATAGCCCTAGCCAAACATTTCGAACCTCTGATGCAAATTCGGGAAACTCCAACACGTTCTTCTTCCAAGCCTCTCCGTCGGCGGGATGTCTAAGGGTGTCATCGTCAGGCACATTCCTCTCAGCCCACCATCTCATAGCTTCGGCCGTGAAAGCACACATGAACAACCGCTCAAGCCTATCAATCAGCGGGAAGTACCGAAGTATCTTCACAGCTTTCTTGTTCCCTTTAGGAGTGAACTTATACCGCTCTGTATTGCATAATGGGCAGTATTCAAGATCTGCAAGTCCTTCCCCGTAAAACAGAACGCAATCGTATCTGCATGCATGAATCTTGATGTAGGAAAGGCCGAGATCTTTAAGGATATGTCGCACCTTATGATGACTGGTAGGAAGCCGATGTCCGGGGGGCATCGCCCCACCCCATAGCCGAAGCCAATCATCAACCGATTTGACAGTGCCTTTGTTCTCCGTTTTGATCTTCATCACTCCCATGACAGATTCAAGGACAGTCTTACTGCATCCGGGGTACAACGGAGTCTGTTGCAATGCGATCAGGTTGTTGTACTTTTCCATACCACTTGTGTTGACCGGAGATCGGGGTAATGGCTCGAGTGGCTCAATATCAGGGAAACACTCCATCTCCGGAGGTGGGAGTTGCACATCTGGTGCTTCCTCAAAGACACCGCTCTCACGAGGAAACATATCGTTGATCCAGTTCGTTGTCGGATCATTGGAGGAACTCCCTCTCTCGGCAAATTGTCCATGATCATGACGACCCGCAAACTCTGGTTCACCGTGATAAATCCAATTAGTGTATAGGACCCAAAATCCATATCTAGCCAGGTGTTGCTCCACTGTCTCTATGGAAAACCGGTGTCGTGGGGTGGCACACTTGCACTTTTTACACGGACAATAATGAAGTGTAGTGTCTCCACAGTTAGCCATCACAAAATCCAGGAAACTCCTAACTCTATCATGATACGCCTGATCCCATCTTCCAAGGGTAATCCAACTCTTGTCCATCCTGTAAATTCAAGAAATAAATATAGCTATATATAGATATGTATATATGCACGTACTACGTACGTACTAATTAATTAAAAAATTCATCATTACACACACACATATATATATATATACACATGCATCCCTAAATTAATTAAAACATCGTCAATCTCCCTAATTAATTAAACACAATGTATTTTTTATATATACCAACAATATATTTTTAATTACAATTAAATTAATTAATATATATATATATACATTTTTTCATCAAATTCATCTAAAATCACCTATAAATCAACATTAATCAATCACTAATCTTCAACAAAACTTCAATTCTATCTAACCAATACAACATATATATCAACCCATTAATAATCTCATCTCAACACATATATATATATATATATCAAATTAATCACACATTTATTCTAATTAAACTCTAAATTAATACACCTCTGCATATAACCAACTAAATCAACACACACAGCAATATACGTACCTTTCAAGCTTATGGCCGAGGTTTTGGACGATTTCAGAGCGTTTTGGACGATTTCATCGACGAATGAGCTCCCTGATGCAGAAGGTCGATCTGATATAAGAGTTATAGCCGACGAATACCCCCCTCGTCGGCTATAACAAAAACTTTTCGTCGGCTATAACTCTTATAGCCGACGAATACCATCCTCGTCGGCTATAACTAAAAACGTTTCGTCGGCTATAGTTATAGCCGACGAGTTGTCGGCAGTCGTCGGCTATAATATTATAGCCGACGATGTGGCCGACGAAATAGTAGTTCGTCGGCTATAAGGGGTTATAGCCGACGAGGTACTATTTCGTCGGCCGTTTTTTCCCATATCGTCGGCTATAACCCCTTTTCTGGTAGTGTTAGTTTGTACTCTCTTACTTTTCAATTTTTATAGGCTCGAATGTTAACTGATTTAATTTTCACTCATTGTATAGTCTTAAGCTATAAGTTTTTGGAACTTAATGAGCTTCAATATACTTTTTAAAATCAACATGCATCAAAATTTTATTTTGTTCGTACGTATACAAGTCTCATGCATGAGAAATGATGTATAATTAACGTAGAAGAAAAAGGCAGAAATTAATAAAATTATTCAGAAATCTATCCTAATTATTATCCTGATAAAAACAGAACAGCCGACAAAGTATCCAATAGAAGACATGTGTTTTCTGGTCCCATTTGTTTATACACTTACGTATGTGCACACGCAGATTGGAATCTATAATTAGGGCAGAGATTAAGCATCGTAATCTTTATTTAAAGTACTCACGACCCTACACTTTTTGCCTTGAAAATTATTATTATTTGCACAAGTTGAAGGTTGTCCCCTTATTATCCCCTAGTCACAAGACAACAAATAATTATCCTGAAATAGGATTGACGAATCAAAAAATATCCTTTATATAGCAAAAAGATAGAAAAAAACCCAACAAACCCAAATAGGACTACAGGGCAAATAGCTTTCATCAAAATAATAATTATTCAAGGTTGGAATGCAGAGACTTTGATATATATATATATATATATATATATATATATATATATATATATATATATGATGATGATGATGATCGTGACAGAAAAATATGGGTGATGAAAGTGATGATGAGACCATAAGACAAAGGGTGGTTTCTCTTCCCCGGAAAGTTCACTCTTTTCCTGGAAAGTTCCTCTCATGATTTATTTGGTCCATACTCCACACCATCCCATTATGAGTGATGTGTGGACTATTTCAGAACAATCGAACAACCTTTCTCCTTGTTCAACATTGCGTCTCGTTAACGTAAACATTTCATTTTGCTAACTCCCCTTCAATCAAGATCACTTGTTCGAGCAATTGTAGGTATCTCCACTCAAAATGTCGACGAACAAGACAATCACTTCCGCTCATACATATATATATTTTTTTTGTATCATCGTACGTTGATTTTATAAGTTTAAGACCCGGTATGAAACTCGTAGATTAGTTTTATCATTTGAAGTACAAAAATTCTTCATTTCCGTCCGAAATTAGATTGGATTTGAAGCTATTACAATAAACAAGCGGAGAAAAAAAAATCATTCGGTGAATCAAGTTTAGAATTAGAAAGAAATCAGTGTCGCATCATATAATTTCGTGGTTTTCCATTATTGTAAAGGTAAGAATATATACATGTATCTGGCTTTTCTCCAAGATGGGATTTTAAAGAATTTTAAAGAATATAAAATTGGAGAAGAAGGCTAGCTTGTCTGACTTTGATACAAAATCTCATGATAAGATTTTGTGAAAGAAAGAATAGAGGAAGAGGAGGAGGAGGAGGAGGAGGAGGAGGGAGGGAAGAAGAAGAGAGGGCCGGGGTTTAGGGGCCATTGGCACATCACGTGGGATACGACCCTACTGGTGCTCTCAAAGCCATATCACGTCCCCTCACCCTCTTCTATAGTTGTATGCCCCTCTTGGTTTTTTTGCTGACTCTGAAATATCATCATCTATTCGTTTCTTTCTCCTCACGCTTTCTCACCACCCATTTTAGAAGTAGTAGTAGTTTTAGGAGTAGAGGCACTCCCTCCCTCACCTTCTTAATTATCTGTTCCCAAGCAACTGAATTAGAGACAGAAACATGTGAGCTAACGTCCCCATTTCTTAATCCCACTCTTACTTCTTGTGCAATCATGCATCAACTCTCCAAATATATTTGTTTCTTTGGTCAAACATGACATAATTTGATTGAACAACATATTTCCTAATAACATCATTAACCAGAAATAACCGCCCTTAATTCCTCTTTTATCTTCAGCCACCATAACAAATAATTAAAGTGGAGTATAATTTCGTCTACTGACATTCGTAAGTGAGATGTTGTGAATTCGGTTTAGATCAGCTGTAGCTGAGTTGCTTACCATAACTAAAAGAGAACAAACAGTTAAAAAGCACCATAAGGAGGCTGTAAACTAAGATGTGATGATCGAGCTTAGTTCACGTGATTTGAAGAGTGATTGATGGGATTGGAACAATACAACAGTGATGACCTAGCTAGCTAGTTTCACGGTTATTGTTTCTTCATTCTGAGGTCGACATGATCGAGGCAACTTGTGGTAGATATATTTCATACTGAGATAATGAATTATCGAAATACCTAACTCTTGTTTTGTCCAGATTATTGAATCCCGTATGATATTGCAGTAGAACATATCTGTTGCACGTATTATATACAAGGCAATTTCCATCTTTCATTTCAACCAATTGTCATGCATGAGTACCTCTTGTCGTTTATCTGGACTTTATACTTTTGAACATTATCATATGCTAGCTCTTCACAACGTAAGCTAAGAAAGCTTTGCATAAAATCCATTCCAGTAAAAAAGCCTTACAAAAGATAACTAGTAATATTCCTTTCATATATATCGTTCAACGATTTATAAACATATTGGATGAAAACTCAATCAAGTAAAAGTAAATCATCTGGTAATTACTATAATTTCTACAAATTAATTACAATAAACCCTTTGACTGCAAGCCCTTAACCAAAAGAAAAATAGGTTTACGGGAGGGGGTTGGATGTCTTCTTGTTTTGCTTATCTAAATCCATTATCCTAATTAATAAAGTATTTAATTAATTAATACCCTAATTATAACTAATTAACAAGCTGCAGAAGAATTGGTGAAGGGATTATAGAAGTGAGGCTTTGGATGAGCAATTGAAAACGGGCTCTTATTTGAATTAGCACCGTCGCTTCCCACGCCTCCGATCCTTTCACAGGAAGGACACATGGTGAGAGTCGCCGCGGGCATGTGCATGAACAACGGTTGTTGTTGGCTGAGCTTCAGTGCCTTGAGTTCTTGAACCTCTTTCTGCAGCCTCCGGTTCTCATCTGTAAGAGTTTCACAGCATTTCTTCAAGAACTCACAGTCTACCTCAGTTTGCTTAAGCTTTGTCCTGAAACCAAGTAACCAGAAAACATCTTATTAGTTTTTAACCTCCACCCGTATAGGTTTGTTCTTTTTATGCCGGCCAAAAGTTGGTTAGTCGGTCGATATAAAACTGTAAAAAATCACAATCACAGGGGATCCACCTGCTTCACCCTATTTTGGGATACGTGGTTCACACAAAAAATACCCGTTATAGGTTTTTTTTATAATTAAAAAAAAAAAAAAACAGTAATGAATTTTTGCCTGGAAAATCTTTAATCTGAGTTTTGTTGTTGAAGATTGATTAGGGATGAGGATTTTAATTACCTGGCCCTCCTGTTTTGGAACCAAACTTCTACTTGTCGAGGCCTCAAGCTTAACTGCCTGGCTAAAGCTTGCTTTTGCTTCTGTAATTAAGCAGTAATAACAATATTAGTAATTTGTAGTTAATTTTCATATAAGCGGATAATAATTGATGGAGAGGGAGAGATGATTTACAGGATTGAGAGTGCTGTGTTGTTTGAAGCTTTCTTCTAAGAGGGCAGACTGTTCTTTGGTGAGCCTGAGCTTCTTTCTTGCATTAGGACCATCTTCATCTTCATCACTAATCACTCTGGAAGAGACCTTCTCAACCTCAACCTCCTCACTGCTGAGGTCTCTCTCCCTCTTGACCACTCTACCACTCGAGAAGGAATTAGAAACTGCGCTATGACTATTATGAGGAGACCCTTGCCTATACAAATCAAGACTATTCCCCTGATGATCATCTTCCTGGAAACTATTTCCAAAGAGGCCCAGAGTTAACGATGGCTCAAAGGAATTAGGCTTCTTCAGCATGGGATGGTGAACCTTTTGTGGAGTAGGACTGGTGCTATCTTGGGAAGCTGTGAGACCTAAACCTAAGACAAGGCCTGTGTTACAAGCATGATGATCATCAAAACCCATTTGGAAGCTAGAAGATATCTCTGTTTCAATTCTTTCTTTTGCTTTGCTGTGTTGAAATGGGGAATTGGGGGGGGGGGGGGGAGGGTGAAGTCTATATATATATATATATATATATGGTTTTGAAGTTATGTGAAGGGAGGAGAGGTAGAAGGAAATAGAGAATTAGGAATGAGACTTTTGGGTGGGTGGGTGGGTGGCTATGATTATTAATCAAACCAGAGAATGAGTATAGAAACGAATCTGGGGCATTGGGGAAATTATGAAGGTACCTCAACTCAACCTCCCTCTCTCTCTCTCTCTCTCTCTCTACATAGGTTGACCATTTGAGCCCCACTACCAAATTATTATACACAAAAAATAACAAACAAATAATGACAAATCCCTCTCTCATATCATGGCAGTGGGAAACACATCAAGAAGATGATTCGCTTGAGCTTGGCCACCCATTAACATGCCAAAATTAACTATTGCTACCACTTTAAATTTCTTTTCATGTATAAATATATATTGGTTCCTACTCTTTATATTGTATCAATTATTGGGCACACTTTTGCTATGCTTTACTTGTTGTGTCCCATAACTACTAGTCTGTGTGGTACTATTTTAATTTTGGGTCCTTCTTGAAGAATTATTGTTAACAATAATATCCAATTAGGGTGTGGGTTTTTGCTCATTCAAAGATTGCTTTAGCTGATTGGCATAAAAGAAATAAAAATTTATGACAAGTCCATGATTAATTGGATACTAATAAGTTCCTTTTAGAAAACATACCCACATGAACTGTCTCCCACTCCATGCCTCCTACAACTTGCTAGAGATATGGGACATGCATCATATTTATGTGTCACACCTCGTTGCTTACCAATAATATTGCATTTTACTTACTTTTATATAATGAGTGATGGCTAGCTACGTGGATATATACGGTGGGAAAAATATGCTGTAGAATCGGATAATAAATTAAACTCACAAAACAGTCGTTGTAGCATTTGAGATGTTGTAGATTTTGATACAATATTTAGTATTAGATCGTTTAAATAAATTTTTTTTATTCGTTTAAACAATAATATTGTATTTATATAGGAATTTAAATTCTAGCTAATTAAACATGTGATGAATATATAAGCTATGACTCATTACATCAATAGTAGCATATGTATATCGAATGCACTAATAAATAAATATTCAAATTTGTTGATGATTTTTTTTGTTCTTCCTGCTTATGATTTAGAAAGAGATGTGCACTATCTTGCAATGCATATATGTAAATAGTGTGCCATTGGCTAAGCTTCTTTGTTTCCATGTCTGTTTTTGTGAAAAAAGGCAAAGGGAGAGGGAAAAAGGAAGGTAGGTAGGTAGAAGACAGACATAGCTAGGCACCATTGGAGAGTTTACTTAAATTGAATTCAAAAGAGTTATAATGGTGCCATGAGAATATGATTCATCAACAAGAATCAGGAATATCTTTGCTTAACTAGAAAGTTGATGTGAAGTAGTGTGTGTTTGGGACCCTAGCTACTATTCTCTCTATGTACACGATCATGTACAACGATAATAAGCACTTCCAATAATAGTTGCTTTGTCGGCGAAGCTGATGAGTAGTACGTAGTTAGGTCACCCATAAAACATGATAAACATAAAATATTGGCAAAGCCAAGAACACACCAAAGCTTCTATTGCATGCTTACAATTAACTCCAACCATAATCTTTCTAAGGGGGGCAGCTAATTAAGTAATTAAAAAGGTCCCGACGACAAGTCATTGATCAAAATTGTGTGGCGCATGCAGTTCGAGCTAGCTAGTACTGTTCGATTCCACGCACCATATAATTTGATAGCAGCAACAATTATTAATTTATGAGATTAAAGAGCTTCTAGCTGTTCACATTGGAAACGGGATCGATCTGAAGCCAAAGTAGTACTTTCGTAATCAACGATCATCGATTCATTTGGTTACTATGCAGATCATCATCGATTCAGTTGTCTATATGATCTTAAGTTTATTAAGCATGAACACACTTTTCATTACGAGCTAGCTAGGCTAAACTAATTTATGATCCACCCTAATTTAAGTACGTACATGATCTACATTTCGCCAACTAATTAAATTCAAATATTGTGAAAGCTAATCTTTTTCTTTATTTTCCGGCTAACATTGATTGAATTGATCATAAACGTGGGTAATTATTGAATGATTACGGGTGGAGGTATAACATACGTACAGTTCGGCTGACCTAGGAAGTAGTTCACCCTAATTCTAGTATCCAATTAATCAAGTATTTCAATGCTTTTGATATTAATATCTATCTAGTTACTTTGTTTACAAGGATATGTCTCCGCCTAAGTTATGATCACATCAACTAATAATGTGATCAATTATTAGTAAGTATATATATAATAAATGAATAATACATAATAATTATCAATTATTTGATAGAACGATGAATATTTTCATTCGTATGATCGGTGGGAGTATCGATCATTAGATTGCTTAGTTTCTCAACAATTAGCTATCTAGCTAGCTACTAATTAGCTTGGTATGACTTGGGCACTTGGCCGGCAAGATATCGATGCAGGGCCATTTGTGGCCACGAGAGGCAGACGCTGCAGGCTGCGCTGATAACACTCCGGGGAGACACCGCGCGATTATTAGTGATGGAAAGCCGCCATGCAGGCTTGTCTCTTTTCTACAGAAACAATGCCCGAACCCTAGAGGTGCCGCCAAGTTCGTTTTGATATGCTAGCGAACATTCGTAGTGGAGAAAATTTGACTTCCTATAGCTCAGCTCGATCATTTGGAAAACTAAAAGGGATGGAGAATATATATATATATATATATATATATATATATATATATATATATATATATATTTTTTGAACCGCTATCCAAAACGTTCAAAGAACGTACAAAGCGATCTTTATTTCCCACTACTGACCCGTAATATTCAAAACTCGATCACTTTTTGTACCTATACAAAACGACTTCACATTACGAAATGATAAGATACTCATTCTAGAGTTCTTGAAAAATTCTGGACATGGAAGAAAGGATATTGCATGTTATTCTATTTTTTTAAATTTTTTTATTTATTTTAAAGATTAAGAATTAGAAGCTACCATTGTTATTCTCGTTACGCTCATATTTAATTTAATTTTATTTGAAAGATTTATAGAAAAAAATAACGAAAAGTTTACGGCCATTATTTTTGGACCCCAAGTTGATAGGCATTGACTTGGACATGTTGGGAGAGTAACAAATTGGTTTATAGCACATACGAGGTCCAATAATAGACACATAAGCACACGAATAGCTTTCACTTCAAAAGGCATGATTGGGGAAGATTGACGAATACTACAATATAATATATATTCCCCTTCAAATTAAGTATAATTATAAAATAAAAAATTCGAATTAAATTTTATAAGTGACATAAAACCAAACAAAGTAGTGGTGGATCTCGATCATGTGTCATTCACCACCCTAATGATCAGGCCATCTGATTTAAAAAAAATTAGGGCACAGAATTTTTAATAAGAATGAAGGTTGGATTGGTGTGGCGCAGAGAGAGTGACACGTGGAATTAGGGTAAGGAGAAATAAGAGTTTTGAGTGATCGAGCTAGCAGGGTTAGAGACAGGTAGGAACCCACCAATGATTTGGTATGATACGGCATTTGATTCTGTGAGGGAGGTTTGATGATTATGGAGCGCAGAAGTTGGCAATGATGGATGGAGAGAATTTGGGATAAGGTTTTCTGTTGGTGTTCTCTCCCTCTCCTATTCCTATTCCTATTCATCAACTTTAAAGCCCAGCCAGCTCTTGTTTTTGTGTCAGCATGTGTGCGTGCGCACAGTGAACACTGTTAGGATTAGGGTTAGGGTTTATCATTTTAAGTATATATATATATATATATATATATATATATATATATATATATATATATATATATATATCTCTCTCTCTCCGCGGCCGCACAGGCATATATATCTGCATGCGCCCCATATTCCCTTGTTTTGTTAGGTCTAGTGTTCACATCCTAAACTCTAGATAATATATATATATATTATTCTAAAACCATCTGTTCCTTTAGGTTTTCTACTATTTTCAACCAATTAATCAAGTGAACCAATGCACAAGCATTTACCAATTAACTTTCACTAGATAATCATTCTGACCCTCATTACGGAGGGAGACTACCAATTAATTTGAGTGGAAGACAAAAACGTACCAATTATAAATTTATCTGTAAGCAGGGAGACCACCAATTATACTTTCGAGCTTGTGCAGCAAGTTCTCCACACCTTTTCTACTACCCAACAGAAAGAAAAGGATAAAGCAAATTAGTGATAGCAACTTGAACTGTGGATATAAGAAGTATTCATGAATCTGAAAGTATATAAAAAAGAAAAAACAAATATGCATGATTAGTCAGTATCATCATATGCATGATGCATCAGTAGTAGTTCTGTACAGAAAGGAGATTTGAAAAGTTGAAACTGTTATGGTGGTAAAATTATAGTGCTGCGAGTACCCTAGCTGACTCACAAAAGCGAATTATAAGAATAATATTCTTATACCATGACAAAAAAAAGGTCGAATACACCGGTGGATACGTACTCGTGCTTAGTTAAAAAAGCATAGTAATGTTGTATTTGATGTGAGATCTTAGCGAGGATTTGAATCCAAGTTGTTGAAGGGATAAATCTTTAGGAATATGATGTGTACTCGTACAGATTTTTAGATGGAGAGTATCCACAAACGCACCGACTTTTGATAAAGCAAAAGCCAAAAAAGGCTTTGGCTTGCCCCAGTTGAACTCTCTTCACCAAGCTTGAGACTTGTTGGTTAAGGCTTTTCCCACATAGCCATCATGCTTGCGTTGAAAGGTTGTGAAGATAGCATTGAGACCCATGTCACCCCCACGCACTTGAGTTCTAGCTTCAAATCATATGATCTATAGATCGAGAGGATTGTGACAATTATATATCTTACCAAACGTTGATATTGGTCGATCAGTAAGAAAAATTAAGTTATGGTGATAGAAATAAAATCCTCAACAGAGTAATAGGTTCTCATGCAATGAGTTGAATAAGTTAGTTTGTCTAACAAGTCTCAGTTACTCGATTACGATTAGTGCTTCACCGTAAAAGTGTTGCAATAGAGATTGCGCGCTCAAGTTCCTCTTAGATAATTCCTTGACTAAGATTGATAAGAAATCTTAAGAGATAATTTGACAAGGTAAAACCATAGTTTAACTAAGATTAGTCCTGGAGGAGACACTTGGGGTTGAGGTAGCTAGCGATGCCAAACTGATCGACCTAGGTGGGTGCCGGTAAGGAGCAAAAAGCGGTTGGAACGATTGAACCTGCCGGCTAAACAGGGGCACAAAGTTAAGGCCATAGGGTCCTACAGGCCACAACATACATATGGTTTTCTATACAAATAGGATAGACTGATTCTCTTATAATTGGTGCATAAGCCTCTTTTTCCTTTTCGATCTGTTTTGATAAACTAGATAGATGATCGATATGGGGTTGCTGCTGCTGTTGTTGTTTCTGGAGGAGCATGCTTCATGCTTGCCTGGGTACGGGGTACCTATATGAGCACTTCTGCATGTAGTGCTACTGACTACTGATCAGCACATGCCTGATACAAGCAGGCAGCATTGCATGGAGGTGGTTCTAGATAGAATATGGTTAAATCACAAACCTGATATTTCTGTAATCGAAAAAAGGACTCAATAATATTTTTTATCTGTATATTTTTTCTTCAAAATAATCAAAATGACTATAATATGAACGGTACCGTATATTACTGATAAACTTATATTTCGGGATGAAAAGCTTGTTTTTATTAAATTTCTTTATTAAGTGACGCAGAAAGAACTATATATATATAACAAAAAAAATTAAACTATATATATATGTGTATATATGTGTGTGTATTTAACAATACAGATAGCTACATTTGTCAATATATAATGCGACTTCGAACTTAAAAGATATGATCATATATAATGCAATGCTATGATGAGTGGAGTCACTGGAGTGGGGTATTGGCTTGACTCTAGAGCAAATGTGATTTGCTAAAGGCCATGTGGCTTGTTGATAAAGACTCGTAGTCCGATCGATGATGGATTTTGATACACTAGCAAGGGCCATGCATAGAGCTCGAGTGACTTCTTAATGTGGTACTGTGATAGCTAATTAATGATGAAGGACTAAGGGCTTGTTAAGGATGCATAAATGCTACCACTTTTGACATGCAGGGTCTATTATTGCTGTGATGGTTGGAATAAGCTGAAGGGTACGTGGAAGATCGTTTGAACCTGCTGCCGACAAGTATGATTTAAAATGCTTTCCAATTTCCATAAAGCTAGAACAAACCAGTGTAGGCTGCGTAGATGTTCTTGTAAATAATTTCGAATTCTCTGTTCGTTGGGATGTAATAATTTCTGCCTATTTTGTTTTCTCCTGTTGAAGAAATATATGCCCAATTCTTGTTATTTGGTAGCAGAGAGGAGTAGATCGAGTGCCTTGTAGGCTTGTACATTGAAGAGATGAAATGAAGAGCCTAATTTCTGAAGTGTCTTATTCACCAACGAATTATGAAAACTCAAGTGTCCATGATCAAGTTTAGAGTTCCAACATTACACTGTATTTCATTATCAATGAGGGAGAGGTCTTGTTGCAGGAGTTAGCGGTTATGGAGCAAAATTCCAAAGCAGGAAAATGGTTGCAAGACTTTCGCTATTGATGATGTTCTGGAGAAAATGAAAGATTCCTATAACCTTGTTATTTACTGAGTAGGTTAATTTGATGGATATGTTTTCATGATTATATATATGTTCTAATTGATTGTTGATGATCCAAAGTTCAAATGCAATCCAATTATATACCTTTCCTTTAATATAAAATAGAAGATTAATATAAAATAGATCGCAGTACAATCATCTGAAATACTTATTTTCGATCATTTTAAACGACAAAAACTCATCCAATAACCCATTATATTAAGATCGAGAAGAAGAAGTAGGAGGAGACCTCCTCCCTTCGCGAGAGAAAAGAGAGGGGGTAATTATTATTATTTCCTATGATGATGTATATGTTTTAATATAATGGACATGTACGGATCTAGACAATTCCTTGTAAAGGAAGCAATGACTAACCAGACGGTTGAAATTGACAATAAAGAAAAAGAAAGGTCAAACTTCTTTATCCTAAGTTTTGCTTCAAAGTGGTTTAGGCATCTATGCATCGATCTATCTTCCGACATTGTAAGTAAACTATCCAAAATAAGTTGACTGAATAATCACAATGGAGATATGTGAAAATGACACACTTAAAAAATGCAATTTTCTTCTAATTAATCTGCCTTGTAGGCTAGGGAAAATGTTCCTACCTTCATGTCAACGTACAAATGAGGCATATTTTAGGGTCAGACACCACGTACAATCATGCGTGGATTCCCTTGATTTTCTGGTTTAGATTTAGAAGGGAATAGATACTTGCAATGATATCAAGAATAAAGATAGAAGAGATCGAGTATAGAGGATATTTTAGTGAGACTTTGAAATTGAGTAGCTTTTTTCATTGTATATTTATACGTATATGTAGCGCGCTACAGAGAGACATATACGATATATGTTAAGAGCAAGCATGCATAATTGTTGATACAGTTTGTCTCGTATTGAGGTACACATACCTCAATCACTGCTGCCTCTCTCCCCAGCTCATATATAAGAAGATCATAATTTGAAAACTTAATTAATAGTTTTTTTCAATATACTATTGTAATTCCTTATAACAGACTTTTACAGTTGTTGAATGTTGGATGAGATTGCTAAAGGATATATATAGGTTATGAGGCTTGCTTTGGGTGAGAAACTAATTCAGTAATTCTAATGGACTTTCGGTGAGAGATTGGGTTTCGCTGGGCTTGCTTTTCATCCCTCCTACTAGCCAATAGGTACTAAGATTTTGATGCATTAAGTTTAATCATGAATCCATAACCACAAGCTTGGATTTGGTCATGGCCTCATGTAGTTTAAACAGATCTTCCGTGTAAAATTCAGAATACTGATTCGTATTCCCGCTGCCAAGAGGCATCAGAGTTAGTTTTCCTATCAACTCCAACTCTTCCTATTTCAATTTGGATAAATAGCCTTTTCCTAGGAATGCTTGAGCTGTTAATGAACAAGAATCTTCCATATCTAATAACACTAATACTGTGGCATAAATCTTGGATCTATAATGACAATTGTCTATAGCTGTAGCTACTTAATTTTAGCATTCATTTTGATATTGTTCTAAATGTGTTCAGCTGTATTATAGGATCAGTTAGGTATGGTAGTTAATGTAGATTGGAAAACTGATGGTGTAGAACCATATATATATATTGTAATCTCTGTAATTGATAAATCAAGGGAAATACAATTTCAACATGGTATCAGTAGTTTAGGAATACCTATTTGATCATGTCTTCTTTCTTTTTCCATTCTTTTCCTCCAATTTCTTTTGTTCTTCACATCTCCCCTCATGGCCTCAACATCGTTTCATCATAGTCGTGATCCCTACAAATACTTGCCTCACCGTACTCATCCGTCTTTTTTCACACCGGCTCTTCAGAAACAACCCTTCTCTCACCAAGTGTCTCACCCTTCTCCGGCTTGGGCAACACCCAGTGGACCTTATGGACCTCATTCTAGTCACCATGAGCTTTCTCAAGGCCCGCAAAATTTTTTTGGCTTGAACACTATTGTTATGTTCTCTGGTCTTCACTCTGTTGTTGATCCCAATTGGTACCCTGACACCGGTGTGACTCATCACATGACAGCCATGCTCGTCAGCAATCCACAACCTTATAATGGACCTCATGATGTGTATATGGGTAACGGGGACTCAATGTTTGTTTCTCATACTGGTAGCCTTCCATTATCCTTAGGTTCTTCTACATTTTCTCTCCGAAATGTCTTTCGTATTCTATCAATTCGTAAAAACCTTCTCTCTGTTGCTCGTTTTAAGAAAGATAATATTGTATTCTTCTTGTTTGCTCCTGATTATTATCAAATTTATTGCTTACCTACTGGTCGTCTCTTGTTTCAGGGTCCGTGTAAAGATGGTCTTTATCCTCTTCGTTTGTCCTCTGAGTCTACAATCCCTCATGCACTCTCCTCTGTTCACTCGCCTCTTTGGCACAATCACATGGGTCATCCCTCCTCTTCCGTTTTGGCTCGTTTAGGCTCTACTATAGGTTCCAATTTTTCTTTTAATTCTTTTTGTGATAATTGTGCACTTAGCAAGTCTCATAATTACATTTTCCCTCAAATCATATTTCTGCTTCCTCTCTATTTTCTATCATTCATAGTGATGTATGTATGGATGTCTCCCACCTTGTCTATCTCTGGTTTTCGATATTATGTTCTTTTCACCGATGAATATTCCCGTTATACATGGCTTTATCCTATGCGTCGAAAAAATGAGGTCCTTACACATTTAAAAAAATTGGTTGCCATGATTCGCACTGTTTTTCACAGTTCTGTCCAATACCTCCAAAGTGACAATGGCACAGAATATGTCAACAAAGCCTTCTCTCAGTTTTGTGACTCTTTGGGCATCCGACAACGATTTTGTTGTCCATACACTCCAGAAAAAAATGGGCTTGCTGAAAGAAAACATCGTCATATTGCCACTATGGTTCACACTCTTCTTCTCACCTCGAGAGCGCCTCAAAATCTTTGGGTTGAGGCTGTTAGCACATCTTCTTATCTCATTAATCTTCTTCCCACTCCAACTCTCAATTGGGATGCTCCCCACACTCGTCTATATGGTCATCCTCCTTCATATTCTTCCCTTCGTGTGTTTGGGTGCTCATGTTTTCCTTACCTTAGTGATACTGTTTCTAACAAATTCTCTAGTCGTAGTGTTGAGTGTGTCTTTATTGGTTATAGTCCTCAACACAAAGGTGGTTGGTGTCTCGATCCAAACACCAATCGTGTTTATATCTCGCGTCATGCTTTATTTAACGAAACCAATTTTCCATATAAGCACTTAGGTACCACACTCGTCTATATGGTCATCCTCCTTCGTATTCTTCCCTTCGTGTGTTTGGTTGCTCATGTTTTCCTTACCTTGGTGATACTGTTTCTAACAAATTCTCTAGTCATAGTGTTGAGTGTGTCTTTATTAGTTATAGTCCTCAACACAAAGGTTATCGGTGTCTCGATCCAAACACCAATCGTGTTTATATATCGCGTCATGTTTTATTTAACGAAACCAATTTTCCTTACAAGCACTTAGGTACCATCAAATTCTAATAATGGTGATTCTGAGTTCATTCTGTTATCCAGTCCACGTCCATCACCTCCTCCGCAGGCCACCCTGCCGAGCCCATCATCACTGCCATTAGGCCCAAGCCCAACTTCCAACTTTTCTTCCACTCAACCACAACCTTCATCGCATAAGACTGTCTCACAGTCATCTCCACCTCAAACCACGGTGCTACCTCCTCCAGATCACATTCACGCCAATCCAGCCCCTGCCGAATTGCCGATTCCAGCTGCCGGTACCCACTCCACCAGCCCGACTTTTTCCTGGCCCTCCTACCAGCACTCAAGCTCTTCGATCTCTTCCGCTTCCGGCTGCATCTCCTCCCCGAGCTGCTCCACTCCAACCTCCGTTCATCTCCATCTCGCCAATCTACACTCCCCATTTGCCGACCTCCGTTCCTGATACGGGCCTCACCTCCCCTCAATCGCCGGCGCCCGATCCTTCTCTCCTCAAGCTCGCAGCGCCTCCGACTGCGGCTATTCCTACCAATCCCACTCTGTTGGACATCGCCTCCCCTCCGCCAGTAGTCGACGCCTCTCCACCGGCCGTCGAGGCTCATATGCAGGTCTTCGATGCCCCTCCACCAGTCGTCGAAGCCCCTCCCCCGGCCGTCGACGCTGCTCCACCGGCGATTGTGCCATCTCATCCAATGGTGGTTGCGCCATCTCATCCAATGGTAACTCGGCTTTGCGATAGTATTGTCCAGCTCAGGCAACGCTCTGATGGTACTGTACAATATCCTATTCCTCGGGCTCCACTCACTCTTGTTGAGACGATTGAACCTACATGTTACTCACAGGCAGCCCAGAACCCAGAATGGCGTGCTGCAATGACTGAAGAGATCAATGCACTGCTAAAAAACAACACGTGGAATCTGGTACCCTCTTCTTCATCCCACAATACAGTCAGCTGCAAATGGGTTTTTCAGATTAAAAGAAAGTCTGATGGCTCTGTAGAAAGGTACAAGGCTCGCCTTGTTGCCAAAGGCTTCCATCAACAGCAAGGTATCGACTACACTGAAACATTTAGTCCCGTCATTAAGCCTGCTACTATTCGTACAGTCATAACTATTGTTGTGTCTCGTGGTTGGTCTCTTAGGCAGTTAGATGTCAAAAATGCTTTCCTTCATGGTTTTCTTAACGAGGATGTATACATAGTCCAACCCCCAGGTTTTGTTGATCCATCTAGGCGTACTCATTTTTGCAAGTTGAACAAAGCACTCTTGGCTTGAAACAGGCACCTCGTGCCTGGTTCCAGCGCATGAACTCTTTCTTGCTCTCTTTTGGGTTCATTCAAAGTCTTGCAGACTCATCTCTATTTATCTATCGTCAATGGCCACATCAAATTTATTTTCTGCTCTATGTAGATGACATTGTTGTTACAGGTAGCAATGATCAACTACTTTAACAGTTCATTGATGCCCTAGGCCATGGTTTTGACATCAAGGATCTTGGTCCTTTGCATTATTTTCTGGGCTTACAGGTTACTAGGCAGTCTAATGGGTTGCATATCAATCAGGTTAAATATGCTCATGACATTCTTTCCAAACATGGTCTCTTGTATAGTAAGTCAGCGTCCACACCCATGTCTGCCAAGTATAATCTTCACTCTACTTCTGGGGTTGTTCTTCAAAATCCTACTGTGTATAGAGAACTAGTTGGGTCTTTACAGTATCTTACAATCACCGTCCTGACTTAGCGTTTGCAGTCAATCAAGTCTCTCAATTTATGAGTCAGCCTCGTGATCATCATCTAGCCGCTGTCAAGCGTATCCTTCGTTATGTCAAGAGTTCCCTTAGTCATGGGTTGTTGTTTACTCCTCAGTCTCAACCTGTTCATCTTTCTGCCTACTCTGATGCCGATTGGGCCGCTGTCCAGAGTCACGTCGGTCCATCTCTGGTTACTTTGTGTATCTAGGCTCCAATCTAATCTCTTGGTGCTCTAAAAAGCAACCTACGGTAGCCCGTTCCTGTGCTGAGTCCGAATATCGGTCTCTCACTCATGCTAGTGCAGAGACGACCTGGTTGGGCTATTTGTTACGTGAGCTTGGTGCTCATATACATTTTCCCATTCTACTTCATTGTGACAATTTGAGCACCACGTATATGGCCTCAAATCCAGTGTTCCATGCCCGTACCAAACATATTGAACTTGACTACTACTATGTACGTGAGAAAGTTGCTTGTGGTAGCCATAAAGTTTGCTTCATTCCATCCCGAGATCAGCCAACAGATTTGCTTACAAAGCCTCTCCACAAGTCTCGCCATCTTCTTTTCACATGCAAACTTGTCCATCCTGGAAGGCCAAGTTTGAGGGGGGTTGTTAATGAACAAGAATCTTCCATGCATATCTAATAACACTAATACTGTGGCATAAATGTTGGATCTGTAATGACAATTGTCTATAGCTGTAGCTGCTTAATTATACCATTTGTTTTGATATTGTTCTAAATGTGTTCAGCTGTATTATAGGATCAATTTGGGTATGGTAGTTAATGTAGATTAGAAAATTGATGGTGTAGAACCATACATACATATATATATATATATATATATATATATATATATATATATATTATAATCTCTGTAATTGATAAATCAAGGGAAATACAATTTCAACAGGTTTTATTAAGATTATTTTTGTTCGATTTGAATTTGGAATAAGCCTGGCCTTTCCTAATGATGCTTGAATTGCATTGAGATTATTATACAAGTGTGCTAGAAGAACCCTAAAGTTGTAACCAGTCGGCACAATATGGATAAACAATGCAAACGCTCGGCAGGAAAGTTTGATCTACCGCCAGAACTGTGGGAAGAAATCTATTAGCGGTTGGTCATGTCTGATTGAATTCGTTTTAGTTCTGAAGAGGTCCAAGGTTGTTGCTTTGTCTGCAAGCTTCACGGATGCTTGAAGATAGGGCACGGTTACAAGCTGAAGTCTTTACGGAAGCTTGAAGTTAGGGATAGATTAGTTTGTTTTCAAATAATTCCTGGTCTGCAGGGAGTTGTTGATAGTCAGTAGCATGATTCACGTTATGTCACGTGAATCCTAGTATTTCTACTTTCAGTTACGATTGTAAGGCTATATAATAGCCAGACTTTGATTAATGATAAATGATAGCATTTCAGCATCCAGTTCACGAATACTAGAACCTCTGTTTCAGCATAAACGAGATTCTACAAACTGGTATCAGAGCCCCACTGGGCCTGAAAGAGAGAGAGAGAGAGAGAAAACAAAAGATGAGTGAAGAGAAGGGGTTAACCAGAATTCCTCAATTCAGTGGTCACTACGATCACTGGAGTGAGCTCATGGAGAACTTACTCAGAGCAAAAGGCTTGTGGAGCCTGGTGGAAAATGGTTTCGAGGAACCAAGAGCAGGGACCCTGTTAACAAATGCACAACAAGAGCAGCTTGATGATGCTAGGGCAAAAGATCATCAGGTCAAACACTATCTGTTTCAAGCAATAGATAGAATTGTTTTCGAACAAATTCTAGATCGACGATCAGCAAAAGTTGTCTGGGATTCCATGAAACGCAAGTTTGGTGGAAATGATATGGTGAGAAAATCACAGCTGCAGACACTTAGGAGGGAGTTCGAGGTGCTGGAGATGAGGAATGAAGAAACCATCACAGAATATTTTGCTCGTGTGATGGCGGTCTCTAACAGGATGAGAAGCAATGGAGAAGACATGACAGATGAAAAGATCGTGGAGAAGATCTTGAGAACCTTGGTAGACAGGTTCATTCCTGTTGTGGTGTCTATCGAAGTGGCAAAAGACACATCAACTATGTCCATTGATGAGCTGCAAAGCTCTCTTGTGGTTCACGAGCAGAAGTTCAAGAGGGTGACCAATCATGACAGTGAGCAAGCTCTCAAGGTGGAAGAGAGAACAGGTGGTAGAGGACGTGGACGAGGATCATATCAAGGAAGAGGACGTGGGAGAGGACGTCAAAATCTCAATAGAGCAACGGTGGAGTGCTTCAAATGTCACAACTTAGGTCACTTTCAATACGAGTGTCCTAAGTGGAACAAAGAAGCAAACTATGCACAACTGGATGAAGAAGATGAAATGCTATTAATGGCATATGTGGAACAGTGTGACACAAAGAGAAGCAATGCATGGTTTGTCGATTCAGGATGCTCAAACCACATGTGTGGTGATAGAGGTATGTTTGTCAATCTGGAAACTATACCTAAACATTCAGTTAAGTGTGGGAACAATACCAGAATGAGTGTGGCTGGTAAGGGCAGTGTTCGATTGGTATTCAGTGGCACAAGCTTTGTGGTGAGGGATGTGTACTATGTTCCTGAACTAGGAAATAACTTACTAAGTGTTGGACAGCTGCAAGAAAAGGGAGTTGCTGTTCTCATGCAACATGGGATGTGCAACATATATCATCCAGACAAGGGTCTAATTGCACACACCAAAATGAGTGCAAATAGAATGTTTGTCTTGATTAATGAGGCAGGAGAAAACAAATCTCAACAGGTTGGAGAATGCCTTCACACTAGTATTTCAGATTCCTCATATCTTTGGCATCAGAGATATGGACATCTGAGCTACAAAGGGCTGAAGACTCTTACAAACAAAAAGATGGTACGTGGACTTCCTCAGATTGATGCATCTAAGATCACATGCAAAGACTGCTTCATAGGCAAACAACACAGAAATGCAGTTCCAAAAAGAAGTGAGTGGAGAGCAAGCAAGGTGCTGGAACTGATACATGCTGACATTTGTGGCCCAATTGAACCTATATCCAACAGTGGGAAAAGGTACTTTCTGTGTTTAATTGATGATTTTAGTAGAAAAGGCTGGGTGTATTTGCTGGCAGCAAAGTCAGAAGCATTGGATCACTTCAAGAAGTTTAAGCAGGAGGTGGAGAAAAAGACAGAAGAGTCTGTCAAATGCTTGAGAACCGATCGAGGAGGAGAGTTCACATCTATAGAGTTCAAAAGCTTCTGTGAAGAACATGGCATCAAACGTCAATTGACTGCAGCTTACACTCCACATCAAAATGGAGTGGCAGAGAGGAAGAATCGAACTGTGATGAACATGGTACGATGCATGCTGACAGCCAAGAAAGTGCCAAAAACCTTCTGGACTGAAGCTGTCTTATGGACGTTTTATCTGCTCAATAGATGTCCAACTCTTGCAGTAAAGAATAAGACTCCACAGGAAGCATGGTCTGGAACGAAGCCTTCTGTTGATCATTTCAGAGTTTGGGGATGTGTGGCACATGTTCATATCCCAGATGCAAAAAGGGGTAAGTTGGATGATAAAAGCTTTCCATGCATATTACTAGGAGTTAGTAATGAAACTAAGGGTTATAGGTTATTTAATCCTAATACTAAGAGGGTAGTAGTGAGTAAAGATGTTGTTTTTGAGGAAGAAAGTTCCTGGGATTGGGGATCAGATTATGAGGAACAAATTCAAGCTAGGTTGGCATGGGGAGATGATGATTATAGTGATAGTGAGAAAGAAAACAGGAGTGATGTTGAGGTTGATAGTGAAGGTGAACATAATGAGGGGAGTGAAAACAGTGAGGAAAGAGGTGCAGGTAGTGAAGATAGGAACAATGAGGGTAGAGAAAGAAGAGAACCAGTGTGGATGAATGATTATGTTAGTGGAGAAGGTTTGAGTGAGGAAGAAGCAGAAGCTTATATGGTGCAGGAGGTCATAGGAGATGATCCAGCAGTCTTTGAGGAAGCTGTGAAACATGAAAAGTGGAGAAAAGCTATGGATAGTGAGATACATTCCATAGAAAAGAATCATACCTGGGAGCTTATGGATCTGCCAAATGGAGCAAAATCAATTGGGGTTAAATGGATTTTCAAGACAAAACTAAATGAGCTTGGAGAGGTTGACAAGTACAAAGCACGGTTGGTGGCAAAAGGTTACTCTCAACAGCAGGGAATTGATTTTACTGAGGTGTTTGCTCCTGTTGCTCGTATGGACACAGTAAGGATGATAGTGGCACTTGCAGCATTCAGAGGATGGGATATATTGCAGATGGATGTGAAGTCTGCCTTCTTACATGGAGAATTAATTGAAGATGTGTTCGTTGAGCAACCAAAAGGCTATGTGAAGAAAGGAAAAGAGCACAAAGTATACAAGCTGCACAAAGCCTTGTATGGATTAAGGCAAGCACCAAGGGCATGGTTCAGCCGTATAGAGTCCCATTTCATGAGTGAAGGATTTCAGAGGTGTCCAAATGAGCAGACCTTGTTTGTCAAAAGGGGTCATGAAGGAAAAATTTTGATTGTTAGCATTTATGTTGATGACTTGATTTATACTGGAAATGATGCTCATTTGATGGTTGAGTTTAAGAAATCCATGATGCAAGCATTTGACATGTCTGATTTGGGAAAGATGAGATTCTTTCTTGGTATTGAAGTCTTGCAAAAACCAGATGGAATTTTTATATGTCAGAGAAAATATGCTTCTGATGTGCTGAAGAGGTTTGCTATGTCTGAAAGTAAGCCTGTGAATAGTCCAGTTGTTCCAGGTTTCAAGGTGGACAGGGATAACAATGGTGTTGCTGTGGATGACACACAGTATAAGCAGATTGTTGGAAGTCTTATGTATCTTACAGCTACAAGACCTGATATTATGTTTAGTGTGAGTTTAATCAGTAGGTATATGTCAAAACCTACTGAGTTACACTTACAAGCTGCTAAACGTATTATGAGGTACTTGAAGGGTACTGCTAGCTATGGAATTTTCTATAAGAAGGGAGGGGATTCAGACTTGCTAGCCTTTACAGATTCAGATTATGCAGGAGATGAGGAGGACTCTAAAAGCACATCAGGATATGTCTTTGTATTAAGTTCTGGAGCAGTGGCATGGATGTCCAAAAAGCAACCAATCGTTACACTTTCAACAACTGAAGCAGAGTTTGTAGCTGCTGCTTCAAGTGCTTGTCAAGCTGTGTAGATGAGAAGAGTCTTGAAGAATCTGAGTCATGACCAGAAAGGTGGCACAACCCTCATGTGTGACAATACTTCTACCATTGAGCTCTCGAAAAATCCAGTGTTGCATGGAATAAGTAAACACATCAGGGTACGTTTTCATTTTCTCAGAGATTTGGCAAAGGAAGGAAAAATTAAGTTGGTGCATTGTGGGACAGAAGAGCAAGTTGCTGATTTGATGACCAAAGCTTTAAAATTAGAGGCTTTTCAAAAGTTAAGGAAGAAGATGGGAATGATGGATGTTGCTGAAGTAAACTAGCTTGTTACAGAACACAGCTAGTTTAAGGGAGGGTATGAAGAGGTCCAAGGTTGTTGCTTTGTCTGCAAGCTTCACGGATGCTTGAAGATAGGGCACGGTTACAAGCTGAAGTCTTTACGGAAGCTTGAAGTTAGGGATAGATTAGTTTGTTTTCAAATAATTCCTGGTCTGCAGGGAGTTGTTGATAGTCAGTAGCATGATTCACATTATGTCACGTGAATCCTAGTATTTATACTTTCAGTTACGATTGTAAGGCTATATAATAGCCAGACTTTGATTAATGATAAATGATAGCATTTCAGCATCCAGTTCACGAATACTAGAACCTCTGTTTCAGCATAAACGAGATTCTACAAACTGGTATCAGAGCCCCACTGGGCCTGAAAGAGAGAGAGAGAGAGAGAAAACAAAAGATGAGTGAAGAGAAGGGGTTAACCAGAATTCCTCAATTCAGTGGTCACTACGATCACTGGAGTGAGCTCATGGAGAACTTACTCAGAGCAAAAGGCTTGTGGAGCCTGGTGGAAAATGGTTTCGAGGAACCAAGAGCAGGGACCCTGTTAACAAATGCACAACAAGAGCAGCTTGATGATGCTAGGGCAAAAGATCATCAGGTCAAACACTATCTGTTTCAAGCAATAGATAGAATTGTTTTCGAACAAATTCTAGATCGACGATCAGCAAAAGTTGTCTGGGATTCCATGAAACGCAAGTTTGGTGGAAATGATATGGTGAGAAAATCACAGCTGCAGACACTTAGGAGGGAGTTCGAGGTGCTGGAGATGAGGAATGAAGAAACCATCACAGAATATTTTGCTCGTGTGATGGCGGTCTCTAACAGGATGAGAAGCAATGGAGAAGACATGACAGATGAAAAGATCGTGGAGAAGATCTTGAGAACCTTGGTAGACAGGTTCATTCCTGTTGTGGTGTCTATCGAAGTGGCAAAAGACACATCAACTATGTCCATTGATGAGCTGCAAAGCTCTCTTGTGGTTCACGAGCAGAAGTTCAAGAGGGTGACCAATCATGACAGTGAGCAAGCTCTCAAGGTGGAAGAGAGAACAGGTGGTAGAGGACGTGGACGAGGATCATATCAAGGAAGAGGACGTGGGAGAGGACGTCAAAATCTCAATAGAGCAACGGTGGAGTGCTTCAAATGTCACAACTTAGGTCACTTTCAATACGAGTGTCCTAAGTGGAACAAAGAAGCAAACTATGCACAACTGGATGAAGAAGATGAAATGCTATTAATGGCATATGTGGAACAGTGTGACACAAAGAGAAGCAATGCATGGTTTGTCGATTCAGGATGCTCAAACCACATGTGTGGTGATAGAGGTATGTTTGTCAATCTGGAAACTATACCTAAACATTCAGTTAAGTGTGGGAACAATACCAGAATGAGTGTGGCTGGTAAGGGCAGTGTTCGATTGGTATTCAGTGGCACAAGCTTTGTGGTGAGGGATGTGTACTATGTTCCTGAACTAGGAAATAACTTACTAAGTGTTGGACAGCTGCAAGAAAAGGGAGTTGCTGTTCTCATGCAACATGGGATGTGCAACATATATCATCCAGACAAGGGTCTAATTGCACACACCAAAATGAGTGCAAATAGAATGTTTGTCTTGATTAATGAGGCAGGAGAAAACAAATCTCAACAGGTTGGAGAATGCCTTCACACTAGTATTTCAGATTCCTCATATCTTTGGCATCAGAGATATGGACATCTGAGCTACAAAGGGCTGAAGACTCTTACAAACAAAAAGATGGTACGTGGACTTCCTCAGATTGATGCATCTAAGATCACATGCAAAGACTGCTTCATAGGCAAACAACACAGAAATGCAGTTCCAAAAAGAAGTGAGTGGAGAGCAAGCAAGGTGCTGGAACTGATACATGCTGACATTTGTGGCCCAATTGAACCTATATCCAACAGTGGGAAAAGGTACTTTCTGTGTTTAATTGATGATTTTAGTAGAAAAGGCTGGGTGTATTTGCTGGCAGCAAAGTCAGAAGCATTGGATCACTTCAAGAAGTTTAAGCAGGAGGTGGAGAAAAAGACAGAAGAGTCTGTCAAATGCTTGAGAACCGATCGAGGAGGAGAGTTCACATCTATAGAGTTCAAAAGCTTCTGTGAAGAACATGGCATCAAACGTCAATTGACTGCAGCTTACACTCCACATCAAAATGGAGTGGCAGAGAGGAAGAATCGAACTGTGATGAACATGGTACGATGCATGCTGACAGCCAAGAAAGTGCCAAAAACCTTCTGGACTGAAGCTGTCTTATGGACGTTTTATCTGCTCAATAGATGTCCAACTCTTGCAGTAAAGAATAAGACTCCACAGGAAGCATGGTCTGGAACGAAGCCTTCTGTTGATCATTTCAGAGTTTGGGGATGTGTGGCACATGTTCATATCCCAGATGCAAAAAGGGGTAAGTTGGATGATAAAAGCTTTCCATGCATATTACTAGGAGTTAGTAATGAAACTAAGGGTTATAGGTTATTTAATCCTAATACTAAGAGGGTAGTAGTGAGTAAAGATGTTGTTTTTGAGGAAGAAAGTTCCTGGGATTGGGGATCAGATTATGAGGAACAAATTCAAGCTAGGTTGGCATGGGGAGATGATGATTATAGTGATAGTGAGAAAGAAAACAGGAGTGATGTTGAGGTTGATAGTGAAGGTGAACATAATGAGGGGAGTGAAAACAGTGAGGAAAGAGGTGCAGGTAGTGAAGATAGGAACAATGAGGGTAGAGAAAGAAGAGAACCAGTGTGGATGAATGATTATGTTAGTGGAGAAGGTTTGAGTGAGGAAGAAGCAGAAGCTTATATGGTGCAGGAGGTCATAGGAGATGATCCAGCAGTCTTTGAGGAAGCTGTGAAACATGAAAAGTGGAGAAAAGCTATGGATAGTGAGATACATTCCATAGAAAAGAATCATACCTGGGAGCTTATGGATCTGCCAAATGGAGCAAAATCAATTGGGGTTAAATGGATTTTCAAGACAAAACTAAATGAGCTTGGAGAGGTTGACAAGTACAAAGCACGGTTGGTGGCAAAAGGTTACTCTCAACAGCAGGGAATTGATTTTACTGAGGTGTTTGCTCCTGTTGCTCGTATGGACACAGTAAGGATGATAGTGGCACTTGCAGCATTCAGAGGATGGGATATATTGCAGATGGATGTGAAGTCTGCCTTCTTACATGGAGAATTAATTGAAGATGTGTTCGTTGAGCAACCAAAAGGCTATGTGAAGAAAGGAAAAGAGCACAAAGTATACAAGCTGCACAAAGCCTTGTATGGATTAAGGCAAGCACCAAGGGCATGGTTCAGCCGTATAGAGTCCCATTTCATGAGTGAAGGATTTCAGAGGTGTCCAAATGAGCAGACCTTGTTTGTCAAAAGGGGTCATGAAGGAAAAATTTTGATTGTTAGCATTTATGTTGATGACTTGATTTATACTGGAAATGATGCTCATTTGATGGTTGAGTTTAAGAAATCCATGATGCAAGCATTTGACATGTCTGATTTGGGAAAGATGAGATTCTTTCTTGGTATTGAAGTCTTGCAAAAACCAGATGGAATTTTTATATGTCAGAGAAAATATGCTTCTGATGTGCTGAAGAGGTTTGCTATGTCTGAAAGTAAGCCTGTGAATAGTCCAGTTGTTCCAGGTTTCAAGGTGGACAGGGATAACAATGGTGTTGCTGTGGATGACACACAGTATAAGCAGATTGTTGGAAGTCTTATGTATCTTACAGCTACAAGACCTGATATTATGTTTAGTGTGAGTTTAATCAGTAGGTATATGTCAAAACCTACTGAGTTACACTTACAAGCTGCTAAACGTATTATGAGGTACTTGAAGGGTACTGCTAGCTATGGAATTTTCTATAAGAAGGGAGGGGATTCAGACTTGCTAGCCTTTACAGATTCAGATTATGCAGGAGATGAGGAGGACTCTAAAAGCACATCAGGATATGTCTTTGTATTAAGTTCTGGAGCAGTGGCATGGATGTCCAAAAAGCAACCAATCGTTACACTTTCAACAACTGAAGCAGAGTTTGTAGCTGCTGCTTCAAGTGCTTGTCAAGCTGTGTAGATGAGAAGAGTCTTGAAGAATCTGAGTCATGACCAGAAAGGTGGCACAACCCTCATGTGTGACAATACTTCTACCATTGAGCTCTCGAAAAATCCAGTGTTGCATGGAATAAGTAAACACATCAGGGTACGTTTTCATTTTCTCAGAGATTTGGCAAAGGAAGGAAAAATTAAGTTGGTGCATTGTGGGACAGAAGAGCAAGTTGCTGATTTGATGACCAAAGCTTTAAAATTAGAGGCTTTTCAAAAGTTAAGGAAGAAGATGGGAATGATGGATGTTGCTGAAGTAAACTAGCTTGTTACAGAACACAGCTAGTTTAAGGGAGGGTATGAAGAGGTCCAAGGTTGTTGCTTTGTCTGCAAGCTTCACGGATGCTTGAAGATAGGGCACGGTTACAAGCTGAAGTCTTTACGGAAGCTTGAAGTTAGGGATAGATTAGTTTGTTTTCAAATAATTCCTGGTCTGCAGGGAGTTGTTGATAGTCAGTAGCATGATTCACATTATGTCACGTGAATCCTAGTATTTATACTTTCAGTTACGATTGTAAGGCTATATAATAGCCAGACTTTGATTAATGATAAATGATAGCATTTCAGCATCCAGTTCACGAATACTAGAACCTCTGTTTCAGCATAAACGAGATTCTACAAACTGGTATCAGAGCCCCACTGGGCCTGAAAGAGAGAGAGAGAGAGAGAAAACAAAAGATGAGTGAAGAGAAGGGGTTAACCAGAATTCCTCAATTCAGTGGTCACTACGATCACTGGAGTGAGCTCATGGAGAACTTACTCAGAGCAAAAGGCTTGTGGAGCCTGGTGGAAAATGGTTTCGAGGAACCAAGAGCAGGGACCCTGTTAACAAATGCACAACAAGAGCAGCTTGATGATGCTAGGGCAAAAGATCATCAGGTCAAACACTATCTGTTTCAAGCAATAGATAGAATTGTTTTCGAACAAATTCTAGATCGACGATCAGCAAAAGTTGTCTGGGATTCCATGAAACGCAAGTTTGGTGGAAATGATATGGTGAGAAAATCACAGCTGCAGACACTTAGGAGGGAGTTCGAGGTGCTGGAGATGAGGAATGAAGAAACCATCACAGAATATTTTGCTCGTGTGATGGCGGTCTCTAACAGGATGAGAAGCAATGGAGAAGACATGACAGATGAAAAGATCGTGGAGAAGATCTTGAGAACCTTGGTAGACAGGTTCATTCCTGTTGTGGTGTCTATCGAAGTGGCAAAAGACACATCAACTATGTCCATTGATGAGCTGCAAAGCTCTCTTGTGGTTCACGAGCAGAAGTTCAAGAGGGTGACCAATCATGACAGTGAGCAAGCTCTCAAGGTGGAAGAGAGAACAGGTGGTAGAGGACGTGGACGAGGATCATATCAAGGAAGAGGACGTGGGAGAGGACGTCAAAATCTCAACAGAGCAACGGTGGAGTGCTTCAAATGTCACAACTTAGGTCACTTTCAATACGAGTGTCCTAAGTGGAACAAAGAAGCAAACTATGCACAACTGGATGAAGAAGATGAAATGCTATTAATGGCATATGTGGAACAGTGTGACACAAAGAGAAGCAATGCATGGTTTGTCGATTCAGGATGCTCAAACCACATGTGTGGTGATAGAGGTATGTTTGTCAATCTGGAAACTATACCTAAACATTCAGTTAAGTGTGGGAACAATACCAGAATGAGTGTGGCTGGTAAGGGCAGTGTTCGATTGGTATTCAGTGGCACAAGCTTTGTGGTGAGGGATGTGTACTATGTTCCTGAACTAGGAAATAACTTACTAAGTGTTGGACAGCTGCAAGAAAAGGGAGTTGCTGTTCTCATGCAACATGGGATGTGCAACATATATCATCCAGACAAGGGTCTAATTGCACACACCAAAATGAGTGCAAATAGAATGTTTGTCTTGATTAATGAGGCAGGAGAAAACAAATCTCAACAGGTTGGAGAATGCCTTCACACTAGTATTTCAGATTCCTCATATCTTTGGCATCAGAGATATGGACATCTGAGCTACAAAGGGCTGAAGACTCTTACAAACAAAAAGATGGTACGTGGACTTCCTCAGATTGATGCATCTAAGATCACATGCAAAGACTGCTTCATAGGCAAACAACACAGAAATGCAGTTCCAAAAAGAAGTGAGTGGAGAGCAAGCAAGGTGCTGGAACTGATACATGCTGACATTTGTGGCCCAATTGAACCTATATCCAACAGTGGGAAAAGGTACTTTCTGTGTTTAATTGATGATTTTAGTAGAAAAGGCTGGGTGTATTTGCTGGCAGCAAAGTCAGAAGCATTGGATCACTTCAAGAAGTTTAAGCAGGAGGTGGAGAAAAAGACAGAAGAGTCTGTCAAATGCTTGAGAACCGATCGAGGAGGAGAGTTCACATCTATAGAGTTCAAAAGCTTCTGTGAAGAACATGGCATCAAACGTCAATTGACTGCAGCTTACACTCCACATCAAAATGGAGTGGCAGAGAGGAAGAATCGAACTGTGATGAACATGGTACGATGCATGCTGACAGCCAAGAAAGTGCCAAAAACCTTCTGGACTGAAGCTGTCTTATGGACGTTTTATCTGCTCAATAGATGTCCAACTCTTGCAGTAAAGAATAAGACTCCACAGGAAGCATGGTCTGGAACGAAGCCTTCTGTTGATCATTTCAGAGTTTGGGGATGTGTGGCACATGTTCATATCCCAGATGCAAAAAGGGGTAAGTTGGATGATAAAAGCTTTCCATGCATATTACTAGGAGTTAGTAATGAAACTAAGGGTTATAGGTTATTTAATCCTAATACTAAGAGGGTAGTAGTGAGTAAAGATGTTGTTTTTGAGGAAGAAAGTTCCTGGGATTGGGGATCAGATTATGAGGAACAAATTCAAGCTAGGTTGGCATGGGGAGATGATGATTATAGTGATAGTGAGAAAGAAAACAGGAGTGATGTTGAGGTTGATAGTGAAGGTGAACATAATGAGGGGAGTGAAAACAGTGAGGAAAGAGGTGCAGGTAGTGAAGATAGGAACAATGAGGGTAGAGAAAGAAGAGAACCAGTGTGGATGAATGATTATGTTAGTGGAGAAGGTTTGAGTGAGGAAGAAGCAGAAGCTTATATGGTGCAGGAGGTCATAGGAGATGATCCAGCAGTCTTTGAGGAAGCTGTGAAACATGAAAAGTGGAGAAAAGCTATGGATAGTGAGATACATTCCATAGAAAAGAATCATACCTGGGAGCTTATGGATCTGCCAAATGGAGCAAAATCAATTGGGGTTAAATGGATTTTCAAGACAAAACTAAATGAGCTTGGAGAGGTTGACAAGTACAAAGCACGGTTGGTGGCAAAAGGTTACTCTCAACAGCAGGGAATTGATTTTACTGAGGTGTTTGCTCCTGTTGCTCGTATGGACACAGTAAGGATGATAGTGGCACTTGCAGCATTCAGAGGATGGGATATATTGCAGATGGATGTGAAGTCTGCCTTCTTACATGGAGAATTAATTGAAGATGTGTTCGTTGAGCAACCAAAAGGCTATGTGAAGAAAGGAAAAGAGCACAAAGTATACAAGCTGCACAAAGCCTTGTATGGATTAAGGCAAGCACCAAGGGCATGGTTCAGCCGTATAGAGTCCCATTTCATGAGTGAAGGATTTCAGAGGTGTCCAAATGAGCAGACCTTGTTTGTCAAAAGGGGTCATGAAGGAAAAATTTTGATTGTTAGCATTTATGTTGATGACTTGATTTATACTGGAAATGATGCTCATTTGATGGTTGAGTTTAAGAAATCCATGATGCAAGCATTTGACATGTCTGATTTGGGAAAGATGAGATTCTTTCTTGGTATTGAAGTCTTGCAAAAACCAGATGGAATTTTTATATGTCAGAGAAAATATGCTTCTGATGTGCTGAAGAGGTTTGCTATGTCTGAAAGTAAGCCTGTGAATAGTCCAGTTGTTCCAGGTTTCAAGGTGGACAGGGATAACAATGGTGTTGCTGTGGATGACACACAGTATAAGCAGATTGTTGGAAGTCTTATGTATCTTACAGCTACAAGACCTGATATTATGTTTAGTGTGAGTTTAATCAGTAGGTATATGTCAAAACCTACTGAGTTACACTTACAAGCTGCTAAACGTATTATGAGGTACTTGAAGGGTACTGCTAGCTATGGAATTTTCTATAAGAAGGGAGGGGATTCAGACTTGCTAGCCTTTACAGATTCAGATTATGCAGGAGATGAGGAGGACTCTAAAAGCACATCAGGATATGTCTTTGTATTAAGTTCTGGAGCAGTGGCATGGATGTCCAAAAAGCAACCAATCGTTACACTTTCAACAACTGAAGCAGAGTTTGTAGCTGCTGCTTCAAGTGCTTGTCAAGCTGTGTAGATGAGAAGAGTCTTGAAGAATCTGAGTCATGACCAGAAAGGTGGCACAACCCTCATGTGTGACAATACTTCTACCATTGAGCTCTCGAAAAATCCAGTGTTGCATGGAATAAGTAAACACATCAGGGTACGTTTTCATTTTCTCAGAGATTTGGCAAAGGAAGGAAAAATTAAGTTGGTGCATTGTGGGACAGAAGAGCAAGTTGCTGATTTGATGACCAAAGCTTTAAAATTAGAGGCTTTTCAAAAGTTAAGGAAGAAGATGGGAATGATGGATGTTGCTGAAGTAAACTAGCTTGTTACAGAACACAGCTAGTTTAAGGGAGGGTATGAAGAGGTCCAAGGTTGTTGCTTTGTCTGCAAGCTTCACGGATGCTTGAAGATAGGGCACGGTTACAAGCTGAAGTCTTTACGGAAGCTTGAAGTTAGGGATAGATTAGTTTGTTTTCAAATAATTCCTGGTCTGCAGGGAGTTGTTGATAGTCAGTAGCATGATTCACATTATGTCACGTGAATCCTAGTATTTATACTTTCAGTTACGATTGTAAGGCTATATAATAGCCAGACTTTGATTAATGATAAATGATAGCATTTCAGCATCCAGTTCACGAATACTAGAACCTCTGTTTCAGCATAAACGAGATTCTACAAGTTCGACGGGTCTCATCTCCCTGCGGCCTGATGGTCCTCCCCCTGTGACGGAGTCATGACCGCTGCTTAGTTGTAGTGAATCCAGTCATTTATTCAAAAATAGGTTTCATTGTCTCGCGAACGAAAGGGTTTACACGTTTGGCAATGTAATACCAAATGATAAACATGTTCTAGGAACATCCAATGGCTGGTTGCTTACTAAACAAAAATTATGTTTATGATCACTTTTACCTGTTGAATCCAATCTTGAATGTTCAAATGAGACTCACTCCAAAATATCAATACGCGGATGATAAAATTAAGAAGCTCCTTGTAGTTGAGACGAAGTTAGCCTCTGGTTATTACACTGTAGTTATGCTTACTAATATTTCCAGACTAATGGTCTTCATTAATAGTGAAATTTATTATCGAGACTTCTCAACAGCTTCCCCTACGGATTTCTCATTTTACAAAGGGAAAATACATGTTCTGGTGATCACTCATGAGAGGAACCGAGAAATCGAACTTCATGTTTCTGGACTGGACACAGTATTGGAACAGCTTTATGTTGTTCGTGGCATAACTACTAATTTCGACATATATCAGGTATACTTGGTGGAGTCTCGTGGAGAGCTCTTGATTGTAACAAAACAATGTAAGAACGGCTTAAGTCCAGCAGGTGTATTTGGGGTCTTTAAACTGGTTGTGGCTAATGGTTTCGCCGACGCTGTCAGGTTGCAAAGCTTGGGGGATCAAGCATTGTTCCGCGGAAGTCATGGATGCATTTCTTTAGCAGTTGGAAAATTTTCACTATTTGAAGAGAATCATATATATTTCCTTACTCGTACTCTAAGTTGGTCATGCGAGGTTCGTGGTGTGTCTCTAAAAGATGGGAGCACCAAACAAATCTCCACTGAGCTACCAATACTATCATCAGCTATAAGAAATTTATGGTGGTTTGTCCCAACAACTAAGGATATAACGGTTTAATCATCAAGAAAAATAAAAATGACAAATTACTGGTCACTGCTTATACTTATAGTGTCTCGACAGTTTAGTCCTTGTGTTTTCAATTTCAACTGATCACTCCTTGTGGTCTCAATTTTCTACAAATTGGTCCATTTCATCCAAAATGATTCTTTACTATTTTTTAACTTCCTCAAATGCCCTTAGGTTATTTTTCATAGTTATTTACTTTCTCTTCTTCAAAACCAAAACCGAGAGAAGACCCAAAATATCTGGGTTTATGATTGTCGATTTTCAATCTAAGAATTTCACAATTGCAAACTGATTGCAATCGGGAAAAAAAATGCAAACTGATTTGATACTGATGCGGGGTTCTTTTGATTTTGCATTGACTAGGCCGAATTCCACCCAAAAATGGGAGAAATTCGTGTGTGATTTAGACTGCATGAAAATCAAAAGAGCTTGACAGCATGAGCGTGGTGCGGGAGCTAGAAACACACTGGGGTGAAGAGAATTAGGGATTTTATGGGTTTTGGATTTCTGGAACAGGTTGAAGGTTGAAGGAGGCTTTTGAGGGTTTCTGCTTAGAAGGCATGAGAGGCATGAATGCTTGAAGGGAGGCTTTTTAGGTGTTGCTGGATGAATATTTCTGATCCTAAAAACCCCTTTTTATAGGTGCAGGGTTGAGGTTTGGGGAGACTCAAATACCTCTAAGCTGTTGGGTAAACTCTTTCCCCTTCAATCTTATCCTTGATTTATGTAGAAGAATAGGGGAAAATATGTTTGCTTGAGATGGGTTCCCTAGGAAGATGAAGCTTGCTGCAGTGACTTCTGCCAATTTCCATGGCAGAAAACCAAATATCGTGAAATCCGGAAGGAGGTGCTGGGGAAAGATTTGAATTGCTGAATTCATGATTTTGAGGGAGAAGGGAGTCCTTCTTGACTGGTTTTAGGAATTGTTTCAGTAGGGGTGAGGTGATAAACAGAGGGAGCCCTGGTTCTTGAGCTGCTGCAGGAGGGAAGAGGTTCCTGGGCATTTGGCTGGTGCGATTGAGCGGAGAAGAAGGAGGTGGGGTTCGGCACAAAGGGGAGACAAAAGAAAGGCTGGGCTTTTCTAATGGTGGCTTTGGGCTTTGGGTTTTAAAAGAAAGAGAATGGCTGGCCCAATCCCATATCTTCATGCATGTTCACCATTTCATTCATCGATCTAACTCGTTGGGCTTGAATTTCGGGCCCAAGACCGAAATCACCGACGATATTAAATCGACGAATGAGCACGTACGTTTCCGTAACCTACCATACCACACCCATATATGCAAGCCCCAAGTGCATGATTGTGGTTTGGTGCTTTTGTAGGATATATGATAATGAAGAACATGCGTTTAGACTTTCTTTGCTTGGCTTTTGTTTGGACTTAAATTGACATTTTTCCGAGATTGTGGATCGAGGCCCACGAGGTTATTCATTAAAGAATAATCTGATAAATATTTAGTCTTTCCTTCTTAGAAAGGAGTTGGGATTCCTTTGGGAATCCGAGAAAGAGGTGGTTTAAGGTAATTGAATCCTGATTGATCTCCAAATCTATTATGCTGCTTGATACGCAAGTATTAGGGTTTGCCATTCTCTATATAAATAGCTCTTGTCCAACGTAGAAAGGGTTCACAACCATCAAACAAACACACAAGCTTTTGCGCATCGCAAATCTTGCAAACTCTCCCCGGAGCATCTTACGCGTACTGCCTCCACAAACCGCAAGCAACCACCATCCAACCTCGGTGCAACCTTACGCCCGCCACCGGTCGCTGTATACTTGCACGGTTGTCGAAGTGTGCCTTGCATTAGTGTCGAGAAGTCGCTAAGACCTATCGCTTCCAGTACCCGCACATCGTAGCCGCAACTTGTCTGCATACGTACAGAGCCGCACCTTGCCGCCATACGTATAGAGTCGCACGCTCGCCTCGTGTCTGCGTTCGCTGAAGCACCCAGTGTCAGTCGCTACGCCAGTAGCAAATCTAGTCGTTACTCCGGTAATAAAACGTAAACCAATCTGCTATAGGTTGGAGGAGAACTATTCCCCGCGATCTTGAATTATTGCTCTGCTTTGCATCACAGGATCGAAGTAAGATTACTCAATCTGTAATAGGTTGAAAGAAAATCCTAATATACTTTTGTTAGGTCTTGTTCGAGCCTCTTACGCCTGCCTAGTCAACGCCGGCGTGACAGTCGCTTGGTCAAGAAGTCAGGAATTGGGAGCAGACATATACACTAGCCAGAGATATACTCGCCAGAAGTACGCTCGCCAGAGGTCGTCCGCATCGAAGTTGTATCTAACTCAAAGGTACTGGCACGCTCTCACACATCACAATAGGACTGAAATTGATGTCCACCACCCCACGTGTTGACCGTTCGCCGAGTACTAAATCCGCCACGAACATTTTGGCCCGCCTAGTGGGACCAGTGTCAAGATTGCGGGATCTAATCCATATCGAGGAGTCATGCCTCCTTGCAATAAACCAGAACATAGGTTGCTCACCTTGCACAACTCCTCTGAGTGTAGGGGTTTAACAGAGGTAGAAGTAGGCCTCAAGTTTGGAGGTGTGGCGACTAACATTGAGGATCTTACGGAGGTCGTCAATGTTGGCAAAGGGATTTCCGAAACTCCAGTAGTTGCTGGTAGCCAGAGTGAACCCACCAGCATTCTAAATAAGAATACGGCTGATGCCTCAGAATCTTTAGAGATTTCTGAAGAAGATAACAGTGCGGTCCTTGTCGTTCCATCTCCTGAAGATGTAATGGAATCTTTGAACCTAATGTTGGCAAAGTCAGCATCAACCGATGACGTTCTTCAGAGGATCGAAGCTAGTTTGACAAAGCTGAGGACAGAACAGATTGGGAATTCAGTCGACATTAAGTGGTTGGCGAATCAGCATAACAAAACTACCAACCAGATGGTTTCTCATAAGGACTTCAATGAGAAAGTGAAGATACAGCAGGATCAGATGACCAAAACCTCGGCTGCTATTGAGCAGTTATCACTATTGTTCAGACAGAGGTTAGAGTCTGAGTTGCAGGAAACGGAGGAACCGTCTCAGCCTGTGGTGGTCGGGAAAAGGCAAGGAAAGGGTTCTTCCAGCACGATACAGCCTCCTATTCAACCTCGCACAACTCAGGGGTTCGATTTTTCTGAAGCTTCAAAACGGAGAAGAGGAGGTGGAAAGCTTGTTAACCCTCCATCTGATGACGAAGAAACCGACAAGCCAGAAAAGGAGGAAGTCCAAGTTCTAACTCTAGATGCTGTGAATAAGCTGTTTGAAGAGAAGATGAGGGTTATGCATGGTTTGCTAGATATCAACCGAACTTATGCTAATCCGTTTCCCACAGAGGTGAATGCGCTTCCATGGCCGCAGAACTTTAAACACGTCTGATTTACCCAATTCTCTGGGGATTCCTCGGAAGACGCTGAGACTCATATCACTCGCTTTAACAACGAGTGTGGTCCTTATGCGAACAACTCCATACTCAAGCTGCGAGTATTTGGTACATCATTAACGGGGTCGGCATTAGCATTGTATAAGAATTTAGCGCCAGGTTCGGTTCCGGACTGGAGGACTATGGAAATCTTGTTTAACACCATGTTTTGGGTTGTCGAGGCCAAGGTCACTGTGAAGGTCTTGGCTGAAACAGAACAACAACCCGGTGAGTCAGCCATGGATTATCTAAAACGCTTCAAGCTACAGATAACCAAATGCAAAGATAAGCTTCCAGAGGATACTATAGTGGACTTAGCTATTGCAAGGCTAGATAAGGAAGTCCAGGCTGGCTTTCAACAGGTTTATGTTGCCAATATGGCTGATCTGACCAATAGGTTGGCCGACTAGCAACATTGGATCACCCGGATGAAGGAGAAGAGAGAAAGGAAGAAAGGCGTCCCTATATCTTATTATCCTGGCTCTCTGAAACCTAAAACATGTGTCCCTTCTGGCTCAAAGACGGTTGCAACTGTACATGCAGAGTCATCTCCAGACCTAACTTGGGTTGAGGAGGAAGAAGAAGAAGGAGTCGCGGTTGTAGAAGTGGTTGGTCGCTAGCAGCTACAATCAAAGAATTTGAGACTGGCCAAGGAGCCAATCAAGATTGTGACTTCGGTGCCGACTAAGTCTGCCTTTGAGTCATATACTTATAATGCACACAAGGCTCCAGAGATCTTACAAGAACTATTTAACCTAGGCCGGCTTAAACATGACAGAGGTTTCATTCCCAAGCCAGACTACATGACGGGTAAAAAGTATTGCAGCTTCCATAACATGAATAACCACTATACCAAAGATTGTGTCAAGCTCAAGGATCAGATCCAAACATGGATTAATGATAAGGTCATGAAGATAGAAGCTCCCAAGGAGCCTACTTGGACAGAATCTAAGCCATTCCCCCATGTGAACACGATAGATTTTGTCTTCAATCCATGTCAACAATTGGGATCTGGCAAGTGCATTTCCAAGTTTGCACATTATACATATGATGCAAATAAGGCGCCACAAATTTGGGAATTCTTGATCCAGGAAGGGATGATCAATCCTGCTACTGCTCGCCTACCACAAAAGGAGACAACGCCGGGCAAATCTTATTGTGCTTTTCATCATTCTAACGACCATCATACCTTCGGGTGTGTTGCGTTAATGGACCAAATTCAAGAATAGTTGAATGATGGAACTTTGAGGTTTGCTAAAGAAGCGGTGGCTTCTATACCTGAGTTTTTGGTAAATGTCATCGACGAGAATAAGTCAGAAGCGAAACAGCAAACTGATAACAATGAGCATTCGCCAGAAAAGGAAGAGATGGTGCTGGTAGCACGATCCAAGCTATGTCTTAACTGTAAAATAAGTTGTCACCTACTTATCACATATGAAGAGCTGTAGATTGCACTTAAGGAGGCAGAACGGAAAGCCTTGAAAAAGGCCAGGCGCACTCATCCAGTTCCTGAACGATCTAGGCCTGATGCTTACAAGCGAGCGAAATATCATCATTATGAACGAGAAACTTATGCAAGCAAGCTGAGATTTCGGCCAGATCCAGGACCTAGTGGGGTCAAGTCTGCACCGATTTATGGTCCTTCTAGAGTATCAGATCCTGAGGTTACAACTAAGCCTTACGTTCCACCAGCATCAAGTTCAGAGCTTAAGACTGATAGGTGGTATCAACAGCAAAATGGTAAAGTTGTGGAGGTACTCCTTAATCCAACTAGGAATATGCAGAAGCGGTATGGCAAAGCAAAAATAACCCTAGATGCTTTGGCCACAGGGGAGTTGACCCCAGCAGAGCTTTCGGTCCCGATTAGACACTTATGGGAGACCTATAAGTGGTACAGGGCCAAAACATATGTTGATACTCGCCGAGCACGAAATAGTCACATTTCGCTGCCTCGCAGAAAAAGTGCTCACGAGAGGCTTTCGGAGCCGGATCAGGCAGTAGGTGCACCTAGGAAGTCACCCAGGAGGAAACTGGACTACTCCCCAGAAAGAAATCATATTAGGTCCGTGGCATCCGACAAAGCAGATCCTCAACCTAGAGAGAGTATCCTAGAGGCTGGAGGAAAGAAGAACGCCAATATCCTGAAATGGAAACCTAAGGAGGCGAGTGTCACTCAAGCTACCGGGGTAACAGGGGTTCCTGAGGGGCAAGAAATTACCAAGGAATCCAGGCTCGCGAAGGCAGAACCAACCAAGCCTATTATGATACTGGCTCGGTCAAAATCATCGGGTATTCCTCCCGGCATGTCCTTGCCTCAATACGTAGCACAAAAGCTAGGTACTGACCCACCTTCGAGAAAAGCGGAGAGTGAGTCCAGATGAGATGACCCGGCCTTAGGATGGATTGTGTGGACCTGATTTGACCTGGCTATGGAAGCTAGCAGGTAGGTAGGTCACAAATCCCACATCGCCCGAAGGAGAGTGGATGCGATGCTTATATGTGCAGGGTTAGCACAATACGTAGAGACGCGTTTTGGGGGCTTAATGGCTTCGGAGGGGATGGGAACTCCGAAGTTAAGCTTGTTCGCCCAGTAGCAATCCCAGGATGGGTGACCTACTGGGAAGCTAGCAGGCAGGCAGCTCCCGAAGCAAAACCGTGCGGGGTGATTCCCAAAGCGGACAATATCTCTACTGCGCGTGCCAGACCATTACAAATGGTATCAGAGCCTGTCCTCGGCCGGAAGTGTGCCGACGCGGACGTCGGACCCTAAGGGGGGTGGATTGAGATGACCCGGCCTTAGGGTGGATTGTGTGGACCTGACTTGACCTGGCTATGGAAGCTAGCAGGTAGGTAGGTCACAAATCCCACATCTCCCGAGGGAGAGTGGATGCGATGCTTATATGTGCAGGGTTAGCACAATACGTAGAGACGCGTTTTGGGGGCTCAATGGTTTCGGAGGGGATGGGAACTCCGAATTTAAGCTTGCTCGTCCAGTAGCAATCCCAGGATGGGTGACCTACTGGGAAGCTAGCAGGCAGGCAGCTCCCGAAGCAAAACCGTGCGGGGTGATTTCCAAAGCGGACAATATCTCTACTGCGCGTGCCGGACCGTTACACCAGATCTCAGCCTTCGAACTTGGTGGCAGACGAAGATCTACCAGAAGCGGATGATGAGATGCAGGAAGATGATGAAGAACTGATGGACGAGGATGATGCTATCGTAGATTGCAACATGGTTTCAGCGGATCCGGTCTTGTTGGATTGTCACATGATCTTTATTTTATCTTCTGATTACGCCTTACCAACACATATACCTACTTCTCAATTCATCCAAGAGGAAGGGAAGGACAGACTAGTATACCATATACAAGAACCTCAAGATGAGGCAATGGCGAGCGTGGAAAGAGAAAGATCTAAATCCACCAATAGACCTCCAGAGGGGTTGGCTGAACTTTTAAAACTCAGTGTGGTGTTTCCAAAGCCTACATTTATCATGTCTCAGCACCTCAAACCTCTTTATGTGTCAGCAGAGGTGGCAGGCCTCAAAGTTAACAAAATTCTCATCGACACAGCAGCCGCGGTGAGCGTTATCACACTTTCTTCTGGCGGTTCTCCCCCGACAAGGCTCCAACGACCCCAGACCTATCTAGACCAAGGCCAGCCACATCTGCCGCCAGACTCCGGACAAAGGGACTCTCCAGATCTCCCCTCTGTTCCTCCGCAGGAGCGGGGCTACTCTGCTGACCGGCAGAATTTGAGGCAGCAGCGGCCTTATCCCCAACGAAACTCATCTCACCGCTGGCCACCTTGAGCCGTTTCGCCAGACGACCGGCCAGTCAGCATCACCAGCGCGGAGGGAGGGACGTCCATAATCCTCCGCCTCTTCTCACCCATGCCGTCCGGTGAAGAAGATTGTGCGCCTGTTCGAGAGACCCTGGTGAGAAGCGGGACCGATCCCGGTCGGTACGGAATCCTATTCGTCCCACCAGGAACCTTTGGTGCCCCCCCGGGGGTCTTGCCCTTTCCGGGTCCCGCCTTGGACGCAGCGGGGTGAGTCTTCACACGCCTTAGGGTATAGGCGTCGTCCTCAACGTCCAAGGCCCTCGGTTCGGCATGAACGGTAAGCTGACCGGACTCCTCATCCACCGAGGTCCGTGAAACGGCCTCCCCTTTCTCCTTCAACCTCGAGACAAGGTCTTCACCGTCCATGGATAGTGTATTACCGGGCTTGACGACCGTCCGGGAAGATGCACCTGCAGAACAAACAAATGGTTAGTATCAACTCGGTCAGCTGAAACGCCACCACAAAAACCCTGCTACGCACCGGGATCCCGCCCAAGACAGCAGTACTCTAACACCTCCCGCCGTATGAAGTTGTAGGAGCTTCGCTCAAGATCGTCCCAGCACCCGAGTATCGTCATAATCCTATCCCGCTCCAACTCGGACAGTACGAACGATTGGTCGCCAAGGGGCTGTAAGGCACCAGGAACCCGGTACATCCTCCTCTTTTTCTGCCACTTCCCACCCGCCATCACCACCTTCTTCCTCCAATTATTGTCCACCCAGGAAGGCAGGTGGGTGATGATAGGCTGGAAGTGTCGGGCGCTAAAGGTCAGACAACCCCGGCACCCTTTCTTCTTCGAGAAGGACAGTCTGTACAGTGCCCGGAACTCGTTCACCGTTGGCATGCTCATCCCGGACAGCTCGTACAGACAACCAAGACTCAGCAGCTGCCTCCACTGGTTCCCGAGAAGCTGCGCGGGAGACACTTGCAGAGCGCTAAGCATATACTGCACGAAGTCTGGCAGCGGGAGGGAGAACCCGTGGCGAAATTGGTCTCCGTGAACAGCAACCCAACCCGCCTCCGGGTTACAGGTCGATTCTCCGGGATTCAGCAGCCGTAACGTCACCTCATCAGGGATATTCCACGTCTCCCGGAAGGCGGCAATCTCTGCAGGGCTCATAGTACCCTCCGGTTCATCGCACGCTACAGCCTCTTTCCCACTCCCGATAGTGTAGCTCACAGGCGGAGTACCAGGAAAGTGCACCCTGTGCGGGATGCCCTCACAACCCAGAGACCCGGAAGACGAGACCCCGCCCCGGGAACGGTCAGCGGCTTCGGACTCTGGGGAATCCGAACCGAGCCAATCCTCCAATCTTTCCTCATCGTCCACCACGGGACGCCTGTCGGCCTGTTCGGAAGCCCCATCAGAGCTCGCAGAAGCCATTTAACCTAGGGGGAAGAAAACAAAACCCCACCGCTGGTCAGCAATAAGCTAGAACAGCGCCCTCTGCGGCTGCTCCCCAAGTTTGCTGTAGACGCCCTGCTCAAAACGACTCACAGTCGGCGACAGAGCACCACCACACCCCCCCCCCCCCCCCCCCCCCCCCCCGCCACAAAACGCCAACTGTTTCTGCACAAACCCTGGGGCCTGGTAGAGACAGGTGAATCTTCGTGCTATCTCCTGCAAACCTGCTTACTAAGGGGAATACCGGGCGGGCCGGTCTTCTCCTCTCCAATGCCTAAGTTGGAATAGATATAACTTAAGCACGTATATAAGTGATAGGAATGATCAGTTACCTATTAATGAGGGTAGTTGGAGCCCTTATATAGGTGGCCAGGAGTGAGGTCTGGCCTTACCCTTCGATGTGGGACTGGTTCCCTTCTGTTTGCACACCATAGGGCAGCTTTGGTGACCTCTTTGGTAGGCAGGCGCCCCCGGTCCCCGGGCCCCTGGTGGTAGGATAGACTGCTGGACCCCGAGGCCGGGTGCTGGTGATCCGGTCCCGAGCGGCTGGTCTGTGGGCCTGCTGTAGCCCCTCTGTGGCTACTGTCAACAAGTCCCCCAAGTTCCCGGTCAAGTGCAATCTTGAATGGGGACTTAATCTGTCTTGCTCTTGTCCCGCAGACCCGCAGGATTACCAACCCAACGGTGCCCAGTCCCCCAAGTCCGTATTGAAGATTGGGCGTGACCGGGCGTTGTGCTATATTGGTACGAGTCGGAGTGCATGGGACCTCGACTGGGCGTTCTGCCATATCGGTACGAGTCGGAGTGCATGGGACCTCGACCGGGCGTTCTGCCATATCGGTACGAGTCGGAGAGCATGGGACCTCGACCGAGCGTTCTGCCATATCGGTACGAGTTGGAGTGCATGGGACCTCGACTGGGCGTTCTGCCATATCGGTACGAGTCGGAGAGCATGGGACCTCGACCGGGCGTTCTGCTATATCAGTACGAGTCAGAGAGCATGGGACCTCGACCGGGCATTCTGCCATATCGGTACGAGTCGGAGTGTGCTAGCCTATGGGAAGGCCTGTTGGTGCGTGGAATGAGCCAACAGGTGCCCCCGGTGTTGCGGTCGTTCCGAAGCACCGGTCAACACTTGCTAGCTCTCATCTTTTGTTGGAATAAGCGAGGTAAATGTGCAGGTTTGTTAGCCTGCGGGGAGATTTGTTCTGTGTTAGAGAAACAATCTGCCCGGTGGGGTGGCGTTGAGATAACGAGTCTCGCCAAGTATCCCCAAATGTATCACAGTTCAGTGTGATGCAGGGTTTTTATCCTGCTGGACAAGAGTACATGTGTTAGATGTAAACTCACCCGGGTTTATAAAAGCCCATGCGTTTGGAAGCCTTGAGTTGTTGCTGGCTCGTTCCTGCCCGTAGGCGAAGGAAAGTGACAACCGGTGGAATGCTTTGGAGTCGGTTTAATGTCACATGCCCGGTGGAATGTCATGGGACCGGGTGGATCTCGCCCGGCCGTTCTGCCATATCGAGACGAGTCCCCCAGTGAGATGCCATGCAGCCGGTTGAATGATACCTAACTGGTGAACTGCCATGGTACCGGATGGATGGCTCATACCCGGAACAATGCTCTCGAGGTGGTTCAAACCGGTTGAAAGATCATAACCGGTGACTTGTAGTGAAGATGTCATGCAGCCGGTTGAATGATACCTAACTGTGAACTGCCATGGTACCGGATGGATGGCTCATACCCGGAACAATGCTCTCGAGGCGGTTCAAACCGGTTGAAAGATCATAACCGGTGACTTGTCTTCAAGCCGGTTGGATACTTCATAACCGGTGGGGTGGTGCGGAGCCGGTTGGATGCTTCATAACCGGTGAGATGCTGCTCCTTGGCTCAAGGTTGACTTCTTGGGGAAGTGAAGGGAGTGGACGCCTCGTTCTGCGTCCTATCTCCCCTAACTGCCGCTTGTAAGTGGGACAGGTGGCGGACATGCGATGAAGGGGAGAGTCCATCAGTCCCATCAATTATGATGGCATGGGAACCTTTATCGATGCTGGGACACGTGTCGGTAAGGAACGGTCTGAGATGAAGGGAATCTGCGGCTGTGGTTGCCTCTCTTTTATGGTTGATGGTCCCTACTTGCCGAGCTGCCTGCCGGTCCCTTTGCGGGTCATCCGGACGGACTCGGCCGTCCACCACCGTCCTTTGGGGTCTTTGGCTGCTACTCCGAAGGGCTGGATCTTCGGGCTTTTTTGCCGGCATAATGGCTAGAGCCCGCAGAGGTCGCCCCTGTGGCGCAGCTGCCAGGGGCCGTGCCGGTTGCACAAGTGGTGGTCTTCTAGCTGTCCGTGAACTGTTGTCACTGCTCCTTCGGGGTCGCCAGTCCTCCCGTACTTCGGCTTTCTTGCTAGTCGCAGGTGCATGGTTGCGATCTTGCTGCCCGGTCTTGCTTTCACGGGGAGACGGCGGTAGCGGGTCATCCGGACTCCGCTTGGGCATCTTGTCCCCATACGTCTCGTGCTCCGCCTGGGCGTGCCTGACGGCCATGGCCATCAACTCATCGTACCCTAATGGCTCCTTTACTCGTAAGTTGTACGAGAGTTCCCCAGGTTTTAACCCCTGCTTGAATGCCATCCCCGCTATCCTTTTATCCAAGTTTCTGACCCCGGCCGTGGCAATATGCCACCGGTTAACGAAAGCGCGTAGCGGTTCGTGGTCAGCCTGCATGCAATCGAAATGGATCGTTGATGTTTGGGCCGTCTTGGCTCTAAGGTTGAACCGGCCGACAAACTTATCAGCCAGCTGTTCGAAAGTTTCTACTGAGTTCACTGGCAGCTGGTAAAACCAACTCAACGCCTCCCCCGAGAGCGTCTCTTGGAATATGTTGCAGTACGTGGCATCTGAATAGCCCCTTGTGCCCGTCTGCGACTTAAAGTTGTCCAGGTGCTGGTACGGGCAGTTCGTTCCTGAGTACGTCAGTTTCAGAGGCCTTTGGCTACCAGATCTTCCCAACTCCCTAATCCGGCGCGGAAAAGGTCCAGTGCGTTCGCTGAATCGTGCGCTGTCCCGCGGCCGCCCGGCTTTTCTCTCGCTGACCTCTAGGCGGTCCTTCATGTCCGACACTGAGGCGGAGAGCGCCTCGAGCGTCCTTGCGGTGGGGCTGTCCTGCTCGCTCGATGCCAGGCTTGTGCTGTACGGGGGTTCAACCGGGCCGGAGTTTTTTTAAAGCTTCCGGAAAGAGAGGTGTGGGCACATGCGCGGTCGTTCTCCTTCCCGTAGGCTGTCCCACCTCTAGGTGCGGGAATTCGTTGGCATTGCTCGCGGGCCGCGATGCCGCCCGAGAAGTGCCCTGCTGGCCCCCTTTCTCCAAGGCCGCCACTAAGACGACGTTCACTGCTTCCAATTCTCGGCACCGGGCATCCACCCTTAGCCGGTCCCGATCGCCCTCTTCTTGCAACCGCGCGACTTCTGCCTTTATCTTTTTTATTTCCTCCCCCGCATCATACCGGTCGGGGTTCTCTGAGTCTTGGCGATCGTGGGTTCCGTCTTGGTCGGGAGAAAGGGCAAACCTCACACCGACCTCAGCCCTTATGTTTTGGGCCCGGTCGGGGATCTGAATTCGCTCTTTCAACCTTCCCGCGTCAGTTTTTATCTTCCTTCCTTCCATGGCCTCCGGATTGCGGATCTAACTGCTTTCCAAAGGATTGATCGGGTTCTATTCTCTGGTAGAGCAACGCTTACTTTTCTCGTGGATCAAAACTGTTCCCACAGACGGCGCCAATTGTTTCTGCACAAACCCTGGGGCCTGGTAGAGACAGGTGAATCTTCGTGCTATCTCCTGCAAACTTGCTTACTAAGGGGAATACCGGGCGGGCCGGTCTTCTCCTCTCCGATGCCTAAGTTAGTATAGTTGGAATAAATATAACTTAAGCACGTATATAAGCGGTAGGAAGGATCAGTTACCTATTAATGAGGGTAGTTGGGGCCCTTATATAGGTGGCCAGGAGTGAGGTCTGGTCTTACCCTTCGATGTGGGACTGGTTCCCTTCTGTTTGCACACCAAAGGGCAGCTTTGGTGACCTCTTTGGTAGGCAGGCGCCCCCGGTCCCCGGGCCCCTGGTGGCAGGATAGATTGCTGGATCCCGAGGCCGGGTGCTGGTGATCCGGTCCCGGGCCTTGGGTCGGCCCCTGGTACACTAGCGGCTGGTCTGTGGGCCTGCTGTAGCCCCTCTGTGGCTACTGTCAACACCAACCAAAAAGAAAAAAACACGAAGCAAAGAAAGCAAGACTTACCGATTACTATGCACAACCGAGGAAAGTCAGTCCTACGGAAACACCGAGCAATGGTAGGCAAGAACCAGAATGCTTGAAGCACGGATAGAGCGAGGTACCTCCACAGAACTTTCGCCAGATTCCTCTCCAACCTTCTCTTCTTCTCTCTAGGCCAAGAGCAAAAAACAGAAATAATGAAGACAAATGAGGCCTTTTTATAGACGGGTCTGATGCCCTAGGCACCCCTGTAATCCCCCCAAATACTCAATCAGGGCAACTCAAACGCCTGCGAATCCAGACCCTCCATCTCATATCGCTCCCTACTGACACGTGTCCTAGCATCGATAACCTTCCCACACCATCATAACTGATTGGACCGATGGGCTTCCTCCTTAAATGCATGTCAGCCACTTGTCCCGTCTTCAAGCGGCAGTTAAAGGAGACAGGACCGGGAACCGAGGCGTCAAGCCCCCCCACTTCCCCAAGAGCCATGACATCTCACCAGTTAGGTAGCATTCAACCGGCTCCATGGCATCTCACTGGTTAGGTAGCATTCAACCAGCTCCATGGCACCTCGCCAGTTAGGTACTATTCAACCGGCTCCATGGCATTCCACCAGTTACGTAGCATTCAATCGGCTCCATGGCATCTCACTGGTTAGGTAGCATTCAACCAGCTCCATGGCACCTCACCAGTTAGGTACTATTCAACCGGCTCCATGGCATTCCACCAGTTACGTAGTATTCAACCGGCTCCAAGGCATTCCACCGGTTACGGTTTTGCCACTTTCCTTCGCCCCTGCGGGCAGGGACAAGCCAGCAACAACTCAAGGCTTCAAACACATGGGCTTTATAAACCCGGGAGAGTTTACATTTAACACATGCAAACTTTTCCAGCAGGCTAAAAACCTTGCATCACACTGAACTGTGATAAATATGGGGATCCAAGGCGAGACTTGTTATCTCCACGCCACCCCACCGAGCAGATTGTTTCTCTAACACAGAACAAATCTCCCCGCAGGCACGTTACCCCACGCTTATTCCAACACAAGCTGGGCTGAGCCACCGGTCGAGTCCTTACATTGTCATCCCATGCACTCGTCCGGGTTTCACCCCGCTCCATATTCATTGCATGGCGGATTTCAATGCCACATTGTCAGCTCATGCACTCGTCCGGGTTTCACCCCGCTCCATATTCATTGCATGGCGGATTTCAACTCCACATTGTCATCCCATGCACTCGTCCGGGTTTCACCCTGCTCCATATTCATCGCATGGCGGATTTTAATGTTAAAAGTAAAACTTGGGCCTTCTGATGCTTTTCAAGGATTCATTGTCACGGAATCCGCCAATGCCCCATATAGCATGATCGTGGGAAGAGATTGGATCCAAGACACTTTCTGTCCCATCATCATTACATCAAGAGATGATCATGTGGGATCCAGTAACTGACGTTCCGGTACTGATCAAGGCGGATGACCGCCCGTACACAATAGCAGCATGTTTGCTTGAGGCAGACTACTATTATAGTTCTATTAGACCTCTCAGGATTGAGGGTGTTGACAACGAAGGACATCCAATTGGGTGACCTCGACTGATCTCGCTCGGTGGGGTTTGACACAAGCCAAATCAGACGGTTCCAGGCCCACCTCCATCGATTTCTTATAAGATAATGTGAATGAGTGACAACCTCACAGTTGAGGAAACAGAAGCCCTTGCTTCTTTGATCCAGCGTTGTGCTGTTTTTAGAGAGGAGCAATTGGCTTGGAAGGCGGTCGCTCTAGTTGAGTGTATCGATGAAGACGAGACAATAACTATGGAAGAGGTGGAGGCTATACAACCAGCCCCAGCAGCATTAGATGATACTCCACCTAAGGTACACGATCCAGTGGAAAAAGTTAATCTCGGCACCACTGAAGAACCTATGGAAGTTGGGATTAGTCAGTATCTAGAACCGGAATTGAGGCACTGCAAGAATTTAAAGACTGTTTTGCCGAAAAGTATCAAGATATGCCAGGACTATCGAAAGAATTGGTCTGCCATCGGTTACCTATCAAAGAGAGATTCAGACAAGTCAAGCAAGCGCAAAGGCGGATGAATGCTGAAACTGTCATGGCGGTTAAGAAGGAGGTTCAGAGCATGCTTAATGCAGGCATTGTCAGGCCAGCACAATATTCACAATGGCTGGCGAACGTTGTCCCTGTCAAGAAAAAGAATGACAAAATCAGAGTCTGCGTGTATTATAGAGATCTCAATGCTGCTTCACCAAAGGATATTTACACTACTACAAAAAACTCAATACACAACACAAATCAGACAACACTTTGAAAGTTACATGTTGTGTGAATCACTTAACTGTTTCAGACAACCTAAAGTGAATAATTTGTGTTGTATGATGGTACACATTTTTCATATTCTGAAAAAAAAATTTCCAGATTTTGTCACACAACTCGGAGACACATTTTCTGTTGTATGATTAATGAAAATCTGGGCGGCAGAATTCCCTCCGACATTGAAACTCAAATTTGGGCAAGGTCTAGATGGACAGACAACAAAATTATTTTTTTGTGTTGTGTGATAATGTCACATCCTGCATTAGGTGTCACCAAGTGCAAAGTGACAAATACTTGTACAACAGAATTTCGTAGTTTTGTTGTATGAGTTGGTTTGCTTGTCATTGCCCCATTTTCATTTTGGCTCCAATGGCAGAGGTAGCATTTCTGAAAGCGGGAAAGTTGCCTCCATGGTTTTTTGGTTTTGAAAAACATACATGTGCTACAATTCTCACAACAGTGTATTTTGATTCTGTTGTGCAATTGTTTTGCTGCTTCTACAAGAACACTCTTATGGAATACCTAGTATAAAGCAAAGTAAGTTGGTACAACTGTTTAAAAGTGTTTAGTTGTGTGAATGTAAACCTAATAAGGTCATGTCAAACTTGCCAAATTTTAGGGGAGCGGCAAATTTCCCTCTCTTCACAAAAACCCATAGCTCTATTACTCTTACAAAAACCCCCTCTCTTCACAAAAACCCATAGCTCTATTACTCTCACAAAAACCAACAGCTCTCTCTTACAAACCCAGAGGAACACTCGGTCTTACAAACCCAGAGAAAACCTCGCCTCACATCACTCGAAACCAATCTCTCATTCTCTCAAAATCTCAATCTCTGATTCTCTCAAAATCCCAAACAGAATCCCCCTCCAACAACCGTCCCCAGCCTCCGCCCCTTCCCCAGCCTCCGCTTCAGTCCTCCGCCTCCTAGCCCCCTGCCCCAAGCTCCGCCTTGTGGCCGGCCCCCTGCCCTAGCTCTCCATCCTCCTCTGATTCTTCCTCCGCCTCGTCGCTCCCGCCCTCCGCCTCGGTCGCCGCTCCCGCCTCCGCCTCTTGGCATCCGCCCCTCCGCCTAGGTCTCTCTCTCTCTCTCCCTCTTTCTCACTGTCTCTCTCGTTCTCTCTGTCTCTCCCTCTCTCTTTCTCTCGATCTGTCTGTCTCCCTCTTTCTCTCTGTCTCTGTCTCTCTTTCTCTTTGTCTCTCCCTCTTTCTCTCTATCTCTCTTTCTCGCCCTCTTTCTCTCTGTCTCTCTTTCTCACCCTCTTTCTCTATTTCTCTCTGTCTCTCTTTTCTTTCTGTCTCCCAGCCTCTCACAATTTTAGGGTTTTTAATTTGGGGCTTTCTTTGTTTGGTTGATCGTTTCAGAAGCTCAGTTTCGCTTTTGCAGGAGCAAGCTTGCTGGGCGGTAATCCTCCAACGATGCATCTGAGCCAATCCTTAATTTGGGGCTTTCTTCTCTACTCCTTCTCTGGGTTTTTGGCTTCCCTTGTTCAATCGCGTCTGAGCCAAACCAGAGTCGTCACGATGCCTCGCACCACCACACTTGAGTGCCCAGGTTGCCCTCCTCTTCGTGCCTTGACCTTCGACGAGCTTGGTCTCATCAAAGGTAATAACCCTCAAATTCAATGACCTGCTAATTCTTGTGATTCAAAATCTAAAAGACTAATTCTTTTGTGGGTTTAATTAGCTTTGCGAATACGATGTTGAATTGTGTTTTTTTTTTTTAAATGCTGTAGATCTTGGATAAAGGGGAGCTTCAGATCTCTGGGAAGGAGAGAGAATCTCAGTTGTCCAATCAGTTTGGGGATATTGCCAAGATTGTGAGGCAGAAAACATATAATACAGTGACTCAGTGTCCTTACCCAATCGATTCGATTGAGAAGTTGATGCATGAGATTCATTTTAATGTGGATCCCCATAGTGGCTCCAAGAAGCAGGTGAGTCCTCTTTGCTGTACCTTATGCAAGAACTAAAGCAGTGATTTCTCCCTGCTTTTTTACACTGTTATCCAAATTGAGTAGTATATACTTTCGTATATGGTAAAAATGAAGTCTGAAAGGGTCTGTTAGTTTAATATCGGTGGTGTAGTTAATTATCTGTGGATTATATATGTTTGTATTTGGGGGATTGTTGATTCCCAAAGAATTGCATGATATGAATCTAAGAGTTGCATGTGAAAATGATACTTTCATATGAATGTCTCTTCAGAATTTTGCATCTAATTTTGATAAGTGATCTACGCTCTATGTTTTTGAACATCGTGAATGATGTTAAATATGCTTTACCATCTGCCTTTTTATTTGAAAGGTACAACATTCATGCTTCATGTTGCATGTGACTGAATGTTAACGCTATCCTTCTGCAGGCCCTTGAAGACATTCATGAGCTGCAAAAGCATTTTGCGATCAGACGGTCTCCCATGAGGTTGGGACTCATGGTTCCTGAACAGGAAGTCTCAGCACTCCTGGAGGAGCTGACAACTTGGAATGCTTCCGTGGTTTCACAATATCCATGTGGAAAACAGCTATCCATTGTAAGTATAAGAATTTCCTACTTACATTGAAGGTCATTTCCTAAACAGCTATTAGACGAGATGCATACTAAGTGGCATTTATGTTTAATATTCACTACCATACTAAGTTGCATTCTTCTATGTTTTATATGCATATTGACATCGTGAAAGTAGTTCTGAATTTTATTTACTGCTCATCATGTGTTTTATTGTTTTGTAGATCTGTGAACTGGACCCTGGTTTGTATCGGGACTGTGAGGGTTTGTTGAAGACACTGCATGGAAGGGTTAATGTTCTTGCTACCTCTGTGCATGCAGTAGGTTGTGAAGGTGCTAATTGAAAAGAAAGTGATGAGATTGAAGAATCGTAGCTGCATGGCGTGGTGATCGAGTACTTCTTTTGGGTTATGAAGAAACAAGTTGTTGTCTATTTGGTGTGTGTTTGCCAGCTGATAATTTTTGTGTGTATTCTATGTGTTACAGATTGAGGTTCTTAATCCTCTCAATGGTGAACTCCGTTTTTCGGTCTCCAATGTCTGTGAAAGTGGTGTCCAGGATAAAAAGTGGTGTCCAGGAACAACATCAGCCAAAGTTCCTGCCAAAATGTTGGATCAAGCTTTAATAAGAATTTCACTGATGATTTCCTGAGTAATGTCATCTGCGACAGTTCCTTCGCAAACAACACTTTCCATGTCACAAACATGTACGATATCATTGCTTTGATGTTTGATAGTCTTGAATTCCACTGCTGAAACTTGTTAGACTAATCAAATTCGTTTTATTCTTATATTAACCTATTCCATTTAGTGATTTAATTTGATTGTTTGTATGACAGCGTGATGAAGGGTCTAAATTTAACTGGAATTCTACCGGAGGAACTTGGAAATCTTACTCATCTACAGGAACTGTAAGTGATTCTTTGATGTTTATCTTGATAGACCAAGCATAGTTTCCCTTCAGATACTCCACCCTCATTTAATCAATGTGAACTACTCTTTTGGATAAGGTTAAATTGTTAGAATTATTTCCATATTCTCAAACTACTTTCTGAGCAAACTCTCACCGTCAACAATAGCAGTTCTTAATCTACTGACCATCCAGAAATGACAGACTGTGCCTTTTGTATTAACAGTGATCTCACTCGTAACTACATCAACGAATCGATTCCTGCAGGCATTTCTCGTGCCCCTCTTCGGATTCTGTTAGTGATGACATTTTTCTTCTTTCCTTTTTATTTCTATTTTTGTTATTAGTTTCCAACAGAGGCCTTTATAAGTTGATAGCTGTTAACACGTAACTATTGGTATGCTGCAGGTCTCTTTTAGGAAATCGACTAAGTGGTTCTATTCCAAAGGAAATTGGTGACATTGCTACTCTTACTCAGCTGTAAGTAAGGATGTTATTTATTTCCCCAATTTTTATTGGAAACAGACTTATTTCCCTAATAATTGAAGCTCGGGAATATGTAAACTTAATGCAACTGCATTTGTCAGTGTGTTGGAAGATAATCAACTTGAAGGGCCTCTTCCTCAAAACCTTGGGAGTTTGAGTTCCTTGACTCGACTGTAAGATTGCTCTTCTCACACTATTTTACATGCAAACTATTTTGAGACTCTGCAATAAAAGCAGGAATATTCATATATTTACAAGATAACTATAACAAAGTTTTCAAAGACGAACTGTATATGTATATGTTTGAAAAATTCATCACTATGGTGAAAATCGAACTGTACGTTGTGTGTGACTGTGTGTGTGGAGAATAATTCCAAGTTCCTTTTGTCTAATCATAACCTTATTTACGATTAACATCACCACCCTGTTTTGGATTTGGTACCTGAAGATACATGTTCTCTACCAGCTCAATGTTAAAGCCTAACTGACTCTTTTTTTATCTACAGCCTTCTTTCTGCGAACAACTTTACTGGAACAATTCCAGAATCATTTGGAAATCTAAAGAACTTAACCGATTTGTAAGTGATACTTTTAGTCAATAATTGCATATTTTGGATTTTCGAATGTGGATTTCTCATCTCCATTTACTGCTGCAGTAGGATAGATGGCAGCCGAATCTCAGGGAAAGTGCCTACTTTTATTGGAAACTGGACCAACCTTGACAGGCTGTCAGTATTCTCATCACTATGCATCTTCCATCTCTATACTCCTTTATTGTGTTGGTTATTTTATGTTGCTGTCCTGTGAACAAATAAATCTGCGCAGGGATATGCAAGGCACATCAATGGAGGGCCCCGTTCCTTCCGCCATATCTTTGCTGACAAATTTAACTGAATTGTGAGAACAACACCCTCCTCTATCTGTAGCTACATGTTATCTGATGCATGATTAATAACGTACGGAAAACCTAAACATGAATATTTTTGTCTTTCTTGCGATAAAATAATGAATACATTGGCAGGACAAGCCTAAAAGTTGTTGAGTGGAAACCAGTTACGGTATGTAGAACATTGCATTGATCAAAGCAGTTCACTCTCAAACGATGTTCGGCTTCATATTTGCCTGTATGAAGCTATTCATATCAGCAAACATTCTGGACATGAAGATTCAAAGGTGCAGCTTTTAATTATAGCTAGGAATGTAGCGGCTTAGGCTATTTACATGTATGTGGTACAATGATCACTTGAATGAAATGTATTGAAGCTTAATTTATATGCAATGGTTTCGATCAATGTTTTTTTCCGGTAATGGTGCAGGTTTTATACAACAGTGTACATGCTTTTGTGTTAAATATGTTGTATGTTTAAAGCTCAGACAACAAATTTTCATATGACCAAAAGCTTAAGTCTATTGTGTGATACAACATTACAACAAGCTAGCTAGATGATCAAATCAGTTGTGTGAATCATACAACTCAATAAATATGAAACGAAACCAGTTGTCTGAATCAGACAACTAAATAAGTGGGAGATGAAATCTATTGTGCGAATGAGACAACAGAATAAAATTGCAATATTCTGTTGTATGTTTAAAACTTACACAACATAAAAGTATGTATATTCTGTTGTATGAACTAGACATGTCAGTGCAGCGAATGCCAAGCCAGCCATGGCATGGCATATAAGTTGTACAACAGAAATTATAAGTTGGTTGTTGGACGTTTCATCACACAAGCTCGAGATATACGACGGTTTTTCCGAACTTACACAACGGTGCAGCACCGTTGTGTATTGAGTTTTTTGTAGTAGTGTTACCCAATGCCTATTGCAGACATGTTGGTTGATGCAGTGGCAGGACACGAGGTGTTTGTCATTCTTGGATGGGACGGCTGGATATCATCAAATTCTAATTTATGAGCCTGACATCCCCAAGACTGCTTTTCGTTGTCCTGGTTTTACAGGAGCTTTTGAGTATCTCAATATGCCATTTGGTCTCACCAATGCAGGGGCAACCTATCAACATGCTATGAATCTAATATTCTATGATATCCTAGGGGGTATTTTGGAGGTTTACATTGATGACGTAGTGGTGAAATCAAAGCACAAGAAGGACCACATTACTCACCTTCGAGATGTCTTCACCAGAATGAGAAGGCACCAACTTCGAATGAATCCAGCTAAATGTGTATTTGGGGTTCATGCAGGAGACTTCTTGGGGTTTGTAGTGTATGAACGGGGTATTGAGGTGTCTAGAGATAAGGCACAAGCTGTCTTAGAGGCTCCAGCACCTAGGAACAAGAAGGAGCTTCAGAGCTTGCTAGGCAAGATTAATTTCCTCAGAAGGTTCATATCCAAGTCAGCTGGAAAGATTGCTCCGTTTTCATCTCTTTTGAAACTCAAGGAGGGGGAGAACTTCAAATGGGGACCTGAGCATTAAACTGCATTCGATAAGATTAAGGAATGTCTGGCGAGCCCGCCAGTATTACGACCTCCTTTACCAGGGATCCCACTCAAATTATACATTTCTGCTTCCAACAATTCTATTGCAGAGTTGTTAGCTCAGGATGAAACGACCAGTGAAGGAAAGAGAATTGAGTATGCGGTTTATTACCTTAGCAAGACCTTGTTAGACGCCGAAACTCGGTACTCGCCAATAGAAAGGTTATGTTTAGCGCTGTATTTTGCCGGTATCAAATTTCGTCATTATATGTTTTCTTTCACCACCATTGTGGTAGCTCATACTGACTTGGTAAAATATATGCTTACTAAACCTATCATGAGAGGTAGGGTTGGCAAGTGGATCTTGGCCCTATATGAATTTTCCTTACAATATGCGCCTTTGAAGGCAATGACTGGACAAGCGATTGCTAATTTCTTGCTCCATCACCCTCTTAAGGAAGAGATTCCAGAACAAAGTTGGTCTGTAGCCATGATCAGGACTCAACCTTGGATACTAAACTTTGATGGCAGTAGTACTGACGCCTTGGCAGGTGCATGCATTTGTATCCAAGGCCCAACTGGGACCACACACTCATATTCCTTTCAATTAGAATGGAATTGCATTAACAACCAAGCAGAATATGAGGCGTTAATCATTGGTCTGGAGTTACTATTGGATATGGATGCTAAGGAGATTGTAGTTTATGGTGATTCTTTATTGGTCATCAACCAGCTCACTGGAGCTTACAAGTGTCTTTCTTTCTACCTGGTACATTATTGGGAACGAGCATCAGAATTACTGGAACAATTTGCTGATGTGGTACTTGACTATGTCCCTCGCGAGAAGAACTTTGCGGCTAATGAGTTGGCACAATTGGCGACAGGCATTCGCTTGGCTTATGGTGCTAAAGAAAGAATCTTGAAGGTGGAACGGAGAACTTTACCATCCTTTGCCGTTCGGCGACAGGAACGAGATGAGTGGTTGGTTGCTACAGTAGAGTCAATTGATACAGATTGGCGACAACCAATCATCCAATATTTACAAAACCCCTATGCACCGTCAGAAAGACGGATTATGTACTTGGCCACTAACTATTTACTTAAGGGTGACGAGTTACTTCGCAGAGGTGAATATGGCGTTGACCTTCGGTGTGTCTATGGGACAGAAGCCAAAAGGCTTATGCGAGAGGTACATCTTGGCGTTTGTGGTTCGCATCAGAGTAGACCAAAGATGAGGTGGCTTATTCGTAGTTACAGATATTATTGGCCATCTATTCTTAAAGACTGTATCAGTTTTGCACAAGGTTGCATTGATTGTCAAGTTCATGGGCCAGTTCAGAGAATTCCCAACATCCCTATGCAACCTATTATCAAGCCTTGGCCCGCCAGAGGTTAGGCACTGGATTTTGTTGGAGAGATACACCCTAATTCTTCCCTCCAACATAAGTATTTGTTAATTGGTACAGATTTCTTTACTAAATGGGTTGAAGCAGTGCCTGTCAGGAATTGTGACGCCGCAACAGTTATCCGTTTTGTATTTCAGAATATTATTTGCAGATATGGTATTCCTGAATGTATAGTGGCGGACAGGGGGGCAGCTTTTATGGCAGAGAAGACTCAAGAGTTTTTGTAGGGATATAGTATTCAATTTCTCCATTCCTCCCCATATTATGCTCAACCCAATGGCCAGGCAGAGGCTAGCAACAAGGTGATTATCTCCATTATCAAGCGTATGCTGGAAGATAATCCAAGAACATGGCATACTGAATTGGACAACACTCTGTGGGCATACCGTACATCCTACAGGGACTACACCATACGCTTTGATGTACGGCCATGATGCAGTTTTGCCCTTGGAGATTAATATGCACTCCCTTCGAGTTCAAGAGCAACATCAGTTGATTGGTGATGACTATGTTCAAGTTATGTTTCAGGAACATGAAGACCTTGATACGAGGCGCCTAGAGGCTCTAGAGAATATAGTCATGGAAAAGAAGCAGGTCGCGAGAGCTTATGATAAACAGACTAAGGGCAAGTCTTATGGTGAAGGCGATTTAGTCTGGAAAGCCATACTTCCCTTTGGTGAGCGCGATACATGTCGTGGTAAGTGGTCTCCCAAATGGAAAGGTCCCTTTGTCATTAACCAGATTATTGGCAAGGGCGCTTATCAACTCAGAGACCTTAATGGAGAGGTCCACAAGAATCTCATGAATGGCCGCCATCTCAAGAAATATTTTCCTAGTATCTGGGAGTTTGAGGAGCCGCTAGCCATAGTTGAGGCTGGGGGGCAATCTTTTTCTTAACTTCACTCGCTTGGGGGGGCAACCGGACTTAGTTTTCTTGACTTCCCTTCACTTCGCATTTCCGTACTCACTTCAGCCAATGAAAACTAGGGGGCAACATAGGGCAATATCAGTGCACTTACGTCCACCAGAAGCCAGAAGCCATAAGTGATTCAACCCAAGAATTTTTGAAACTGAAAGAGTTTCATTGAGTTTATTAATCTCGAATTCAACCCTTGGACCAATACATGTGGTCCTACTCTTATATTTTTTGTATTTTCATTAATACAATAAAAGTTAAATTCATTAAGGAAGACAGTATATATGTTTTTCTGAATTTAATTTCATTCAAAGACTTTGCGGTCAAAGCTTTTACAAAGCATAAAAGTTACAATATGAAGAGCTATTAACTAGCTCAGAAACCATGTCTATGCTAAAGGACTTTGATCGATCATAAGGAAGGTTTGAATTTCTATTTTGAACTCGGTTTCACAATTCCTCCGACAAAAAGGTGGACTTGAGACATGTCCATCTCCTTGGCTTGTCGAGAAGGAATTTCTTTCCTTGGATCTCTCTACTCGTCATCCGCCTTGCCTTCTGAACCTAACATATACAATATTCTTCATCCACTAGTTTTCCCAATTGACCCCATGAGAACGGGTTATTTCCTCGGTTGGCAGAAGAACAGAAGGCAAGGATCCTCCATTTGCCAGATCGAAGCAATCGATGTGTTACCATCTTTCCTGCCAGATCTTACACGGAGGAGGGCCGCAAGGCTGACAGATGATGCCTAAGCCGATAGCCCAGTATTATACCAAAGGAGGCATAATACCAGATTATGCGACTTAGGATTTTGCTAATACCAGATTACACGACTTAGAGGTGTTCATAAGAACATCTGAGTGTAATTTGGAGGAAAGGATTGTGGAAGCCATAAGGGCTGTGAAGCAAACAGAGAGAAAAGAATAGAAGTCATGGAAAAATTGAAGGACTGATCAATCTCAGTAAAAGGGGTTTCTTTATATAGCAAATTATATGTGAAATCTAACGGCTGAGATTGAATCAAGATTATCACGCGAACTGCGAAAATTTATTGTGTAGTTATCATTTTCAACCGTTTGCGTTAGGAGTGGTGGAGGGGTTTGAATACCGAATCCTCGAAGTTGATACTTGAATCCTCGAAAATTGATACTCGCAATTACTGAGTATTTAATCGAAATGTTGACTTGCAGGTTAACAAAGCGGTTTGAGAAGGGGTTGAATTGCCATCATTGGGCTTGGATAATAATTGATAAAGCATTTCATTACAAAAGCCCAGTTTACTTGGGAGGCATTGTCGATAGTTCATACAATTCCAATCCAGATCTCCTTATCTTGGCCTTCAAGTGACGGATGTATTTTATCAGTTCTTCCTCTTCGGCTTGGCTCTGCTGGATTTCGCCTTGAAGAGCAGTTAAGATCACCCTTTGCTCACTCGCTTGCTGGAGATGCTCTTGTTGCCTGGCCTCGATAGCAGCTATCTTCTGGTCAATCAGCTCTTTCTCCTTCTTCAGGCGAACAATTTCGCTCTCATCATCGTCATTGGCAGCGGATACAAGGGAAGAATACTTGTTTACGACACTAGTATTGGCTGTAATTTTGTCCTGAATCTTAGCCTGCTGATTTGGGATGGCGACCAAACTATCTTGAAGAAATTTTAAGTAGTCTGGGATGGCCGCCAGGATGTTCTTCATTTTTGGTTGAACCTCAACAGGCAGGCGGTCGACTTGGTTTTGCAGGGTCTGGATAGAAGAACAGATCTTGGCCGCCACATTTACATCCGCGGGGTCTACTCCTCCTAACTCTTGCATGAAGTCCCAGGCTTCTCTTACTTCAGGGAAATCCTTTTTGGGAGTTGGGAGCTTCAGGAGTGGATCCTCCCCTAGCAGAAGAATGGACAAACTCATCTTGAGAGGTTGAGGAGTTGAAACCAGGATAGGAGATGCCTCAATCTGCACGTCTTGGCTGGGCAAAATTGCAGCTGGAGTTTGCTCGCCAGAAGCCTCATCATTCCTAATTGCAGTAAGAACTTCACTTACCTATACAAACATAATTGTGGTGAGGATTGATAAAGATATCATCAAAAAATACAAAGAATTAAGGAAATAATTCTAAGAGGTACCTCAGACATAGGAGAGGTATCTGTCAGATGTTCAGCTTGGGGTTGCTCTTGAGGTTCTGGAGATTTGGACAACATGCTTGAGCTCTCTCCAGCATCTGCATAGCTTCTAGTAGGGGAGCGAGGAGCTACATTTTGGTCTTCCAAGATGACTACCTTGGGAGACAGAGATGTTTCCTTCTCACCAACAGCCGCTTGGGATACTAGTACGTTTTCTGGTTCTGTCCAAGTGATGGCAGGATATTGTGCAGCATCCGCCACAGCTTCAGGGGTTTGAGTAGCAACCACCTCTTCAATCACTGGCTCTGCAGGGAGAGTTGGAGTGATCAGAGGGAGAATCTTGGTAGTAATCGAAGCAATCGCCAGGGGATTGATTGGAAGACTAGGAGTACCTGTATCAGCAGGAAGAAATCTTAGTGGTGGTGCATCAAGAACAGTGTTCTCACGAACCCGTTGAATCTCCTTTTTAATTTGTTTAGTCATTCGTTGGATTTCAGCAAAGTCAATAGGCTCTTTGCCTCTTGTATCAGAGTCCTTAAGGGAAGATGAACTATAAGATGACTCAGAGGACTCACTTGAAGAAACTTCAATCAAAGTAGCGGTAGAGGTTGAGGTTGATCTACTTTTCCTCCTGACTAATCCCTGTGGGAGAAAGTTTATCAACTGCATCAGGCTTGATATGTTAAAATTGTTGTATAAATCAGTGGTGCAGTAACATAGTAGAGTAAGTATAGATAACTTACTGGCTCGTGATCCTCAGGATCTGATTCTTCGGCCACAGTTGAAGTTCTTGACCTCTTTTTGGCAGGTTTACTCGTAGAGGTTTGGGAGCTCTTCCTTTTCCCCTTGCTCTTGCTTGGTTTGTCAGGGGTCTGTGATAGAGAAAATCAGTTAGTGTTCTTCATTTACAAATTAACATATAGATCCAGAAAGAGTAAAGGGATACCTGCTCAGGGTCTATTTCTGGGTAGAGAGGACCTCCATCAAGCACCTTGATATCTTCGGTGGTGAGGAACTGACGTTGGCTTTAGAAGAGAGCCCTGAAGTAGTGAAGGGATTCTTTCTGAAAGTACCCTCCTCTAAGTTGAGTCCACCAAGCATGGTACTCTTTAGCAACCTCGCCCGAAATCTCCAGTTCAGGGCATTGTTCTAAGCTTGAGAAGTTGGCGGGCCATAAGGCCGACGTAAGATTGGCATCTTCATCATCAGGGGTGTTTCTGCTTGGTCGCCAGTCAGAAAACATGTTTAGGCTTTGAACTGGGGGATAGGGAAGAAGTTGAGTCAAGCCTAACTGTCTGGCGAACAGCTGGGGGGCATATACCTCGACACCTTGCTCGCCTTTGTCAGAGGTAAAGAGGGGAAAATCCGCCATGGATATGCAGTGGAGGAACAATCTCCGTCCTTCCTCACACTGGTTTGTAGAAGGGAGGAAGCCGTCCTTCAAGGCCTTGGGGTGCCTCTTGTACAGAAGCATTTGAGCCTCTGAGTAGAAGCCTTGAGCATCAGTATTGAAAATAATATCAAAGCACATTGCATAGCCTTGACTGTAATTAGGCTTGCATCCAGCGTAGGCAAGCCCCAACACTCTGTCTTCGCCAATCTTGATAAGCTCAAGAGGTGCCAATCCAGGAAAGTACATTTGCGACCAGATTTCTAAAATCCAAAGAGGTCCAGAGACTTTGCAGCTTAGGGGTGTGGCGGATAGGGTGTGAAGACATCGGTATAGATGAGCCAATACTATTTGGGCAATGCCAATTTCCTTGCAAGCATACAAAATCTCAGCCATTCTGCTATAGGTTTTGGTCATCTTGTTGGCGGTCGAACATAATACGAATTTGTTCATCCAGAAATCAAGAAAGGCTATTCCACCGATGTGATCCTTATAGTTTCGGAATTTGGCTATCCAGTTTTGCCAACTCCGAGTAAGGGGCTCTGGAAGGGTGATTAAGGGCACATCCGCTTCAGGGTAATCATCTACACTGAAGGGTTTTCTGCCTAGGGGAAATCCTAGGCCAGCATGCATGTCTAGTAAGGTGGTCCTAGCTTGCCTGAATTTTAAATCGAAGGCGTTGGCAGAAGGGTTCCAGAGACTAATCAAAGGCATGAGAGCACACATGTTTCCTCCCTTTGGGTTGAGTGCGAAGCTTATGTAGAGGGCTTCGTCAATCCCTGTTGCTCGCCATCGACCTTCATCAAGTGACCGCGTTTCCTCATACCATTGTATCATTGTCGGGGTTGGCAACGGCCAGGAGGCGGATGCTATTAGGATTTCATAGTGGTTGGAGGTCTGCCAATCCCCGCATTTGACACCTTTTTCGCAAAAGGCCACTGGAAAGGGTTGTGACCTATCAATAAATGTCAAGACAGAATCTTGGCGAAACTCTTGTTGGCGTGGTCCCAGTCCGGCACGACCATAGTCCTCGGGTGGGGTGAGAGAGGTTTGATAAGAGCTTCCAACTTCGATAATGGAGGAGGTGATTCTTTCTTTTCTCTGTATGGCGGAAGCGTATTGAATCTCGAAAGTCATGGTCTTTTTAGTTAAAGAAGATGAGAAGATGGAGGTTGAGATGTGAATTGGTGATTCTTGATCTTGGTTTTATGGAATTCGAAAGGGGTTCTCCGAATTTTGAAGAGGTAGGATTGACAGCGATCGAGGGTTTCGAGAACAGTCCTCTGAGCTCAGTTTGGTAAAGTTGCAGTGTTAGAGGGAACGACGCAGCGTTTCAGTTTTTTTAAATGGGTTCAGATTGGGCTTTTCAACCTTTATCAATTTCACTTGGCTTTCAATTTCAAAGGCTGGGGGGCAATGTTTGGGCCTAAATTGATATTTGTCCGAGATTGTGGATCAAGACCCACGAGGTTATTCATTAAAGAATAATCTGATAAATATTTAGTCTTTCCTTCTTAGAAAGGAGTTGGGGTTCCTTTGGGAATCCGAGAAAGAGGTGGTTTAAGGTAATTGAATCCTGATTGATCTCCAAATCTATTATGCTGCTTGATACGCAAGTATTATGGTTTGCCATTCTCTATATAAAGAGCTCTTGTCCAACGTAGAAAGGGTTCACAACCATCAAATAAACACACAAGCTTTTGCGCATCGCAAATCTTGCAAAGTCTCCCTGGAGCATCTTACGCGTACTGCCTCCACAAACCGCAAACAACCACCATCTAACCTCGGTGCAACCTTACGCCCGCCACCGGTCGCTGTATACTTGCACGGTTGTCGAAGTGTGCCTTGCATTAGTGTCGAGAAGTCGCTAAGACCTATCGCTTCCAGTACCCGCACATCATAGCCGCAACTTGCCTCCATACGTGCAGAGCCGCAGCTTGCCGCCATACGTACAGAGTCGCACGCTCGCCTCGTGTCTGCGTTCGCTGAAGCACCCAGTGTCAGTCGCTACGCCAGTAGCAAATCGAGTCGTTACTCCAGTAACAAAACGTAAACCAATCTGCTATAGGTTGGAGGAGAACTATTCCCTACGATCTTGAATTATTGCTCTGCTTTGCATCACATGATTGAAGTAAGATTACTCAATCTGCAATAGGTTGAAAGAAAATCCTAATATACTTTTGTTAGGTCTTGTTCGAGCCTCTTACGCCGGCCTAGTCAACGCCCGCGTGACAGTCGCTTGGTCAAGAAGTCAGGAATTGGGAGCAGACAGATACACTAGCCAGAGATATACTCGCCAGAAGTACGCTCGCCAGAGGTCGTCCGCATCAAAGTTGTACCTAACTCAAAGGTACTGACACGCTCGCACACATCACGACAGGACTGAAATTGACGTCCGCCACCCCACGTGTTGACCGTTCGCCGGGTACTAAATCCGCCACGAACAGCTTTACATATGCTTGTTGATTAATTATGTATTGGATGTAGGCCCGGGCATTTGGTCCCAAAATCCCGATCCCGTCCCTAAATGGGACGGGACGGGATTCAAGTTTAAAAAATTCATATCCCGTCCCGTCCCGATTCCGTTTTAAAACGACGGTACGGGATCAGGATCAACAAAATAAATCCCGTCCCATCCCGTCCCGTATGAAATAAAAAAAATATTATATTATATATATACATTCAGCTAAGATCTCAACCGTTGATATTCAGCCAAACTCTCAACCGTTGATGCCTCAGCTAAGCCATAATCTCTCAGGAGTCTCAGCCTCTCACTCTTTCTCTCGTCTCTCAGTATCTTCTCCCTCTCTCTATCCTCTCCGCCAGATCGCCGCCACCACTCAGGGTCTCAGCCTCAACCAAGCCCTACTGCCCAACCCTGCTATTCTCGTCTCTCAGCCTCTTACTCTCGTATCCTCTCTCTCTCTATCCTCTTCGCCAAATCACCGCCGCCGCTCAGAGTCTCGACAAGGATCCCGGCTCATCCACAGCCAACACCGGCGGCCTCGGCTTCTTCCCCTGGAGATCATTCGATGAGGAGCCTGTCTCTTCGGTCTCGGCTTCGTCTCCGAGCCCTTCAATCCAGAAGAAAAGATTCAGAGGTTTGTGAATTTCAATGGAGAGCTTTGTGGTTTTTGGGATTTGAAGGTTGAAGTTTTGGGAGGGGTTTGGTCCAAATCTGCAGAAAAATCTATTCGGAGATGCACCTAAAGAGACAGCCAAGAAGGTACGTTATTCCATATATATGAGTACCATTACATTTGCCCCAATTTCCTTACCACGTTAATTTATCAAATCCTGCTTCCAACTGTGGTTAATTTCTAGGATGTATGCTGCCATTAGTCAGCAACTTCAATAAACTGGTCACTCTTACCAATATTTGTTAGTGTTGTTATGCAATGCCACAAGAAGATCACTCATCTTTTATGCAATGCCAAATTGCCAATACTAGTTTTAGAGATATATGCTGATTTTGTTTTTGTATCTGAAGCCAGAAGACATTGTGAAGGAGTTAATGGGGCAACAGCAACAACAACAACATCATCATCAACAACAAGTACTTAATCAACAAGAGGTACAACAACAATTAGTAGTAGAAGACTACGATAGAGTTGAGGAAGCTGATAGAGAATGATATTGGGGCATGTATTTGGAACTTGTCGAGTTTATTTCATGTTATTGGGGCCAAACCTTGGTCATGATTGGATTGATTTAGTTTCACAGCAAATCAATTTTTGTGCTGTTAACATGTTGATATATATATATGATCATATTCATTTTCTCTGTAGGTAAGAATAGGGGTATGTTTCTGGTCAAACCCGTAGGCCTGACAGAGACTGGTGGATCTTGGTGTGATTCCGTCCTGCAAGCCCTGCTTACTAAGGGGAATACCGGACGGGCCGGTCTTCTCCTCTCCGATGCTTAAGTCAGTACCGTTGGTATAAATGGATAACTTAAGCGGGAATAATAAGTAGTTGGAGAGTTGATTACCTATTAATGAGGGTGGTTGAGGCCCTTATATAGGTTGTCGAGCATGAGGTCTGGTCTTACTCTTCGATGTTGGACTGATCCCCTTTTGTTCATACATAAGGGCGGCTTCGGGGTCATGGCTTCATCCTCGAATGGAGCGTGTAGTTGCCGGGGGGCCGGTGTGCTCTTTGGTAGCGCTACGTCGCCCGGGGACTCCATCTCCTTGGGGTCGGTGGACCTTCCCCCCAATGATTGTCCCGCTTCGGGGCGCAGGGGCTGCCTCGATGTGGATACATGTGCCCTTGCCAAAGTGGCATTGTGCTGCTGTCCTCTTTCCAGGGCAGCCACCAAGGCGGCATTCACCGTCTCCATTTCCTGATACCGGGCATTTGACTCTGCTCTATCTCGGTCGCTCTCCGTGCGCAGGCGATCGACTTCTGCTCTCATCACCTTTACCTCCCCCGCCATATCGTGCCGGTCGGGGCTATATGTGGTGTCCTGGTCGCTGTCGTCGGGTAGACTATCTTCCTCATCGCTCGGGTCGTCCGAGAGTGTCAGCGAAGGGCCCCGGTGCGTTAGTTGGTTGCCTTCCGCCGGGCCTTTCCCGCGCGTGCTATCGTTGCATGCCCCTGGTGTGCCGCTCGGTCCCTGATAGCTGCAGTCGGTCTGGCCATCTAGGCCAGGAGGCTGCTCCCGTATCGCGACCGGGATAGCGATGAGCACTTGCTCTGGTAGGATCCGCTGCTCCTCTTCTACATTTCTTTCCCGCCCCGCTTCTGAACTTTCTCCCATGTTTTTTTTAACCCGCTCTTCTACCCGCTGGTAATGCGACGTAACTTTTTAAGAAATTTTCCCACAGACGGCGCCAATTGTTTCTGCTCAAACCCGTAGGCCTGACAGAGACTGGTGGATCTTGATGTGATTCCTTCCTGCAAGCCCTGCTTACTAAGGGGAATACCGGGCGGGCCGGTCTTCTCCTCTCTGATGCTTAAGTCAGTACCGTAGGTGTAAATTGATAACTTAAGCGGGAATAGTAAGTAGTTGGAGAGTTGGTTACCTATTAATGAGGGTGGTTGAGGCTCTTATATAGGTTGTCGAGTGTGAGGTCTGGTCTTACTCTTCGATGTGGGACTGATCCCCTTCTGTTCATACATAAGGGCTGCTTCGGTGGTCTGTTCGGCAGGCTGGTGCCCCCGGCTCCCGGGCCCCTGGCCATAAGGCAGGCTGCTGAGCCTCGGGTCTGGGTGCTAACGGTCCTGTCCCGGGCCATGGACCGGGCCCGGATGTAGCGGCTGCGGGTCTGTGGGCCTGGGTAGCCCATTTGTGACTACTGTCAACAGGGTAGAAGTTCCATTTGATCTTATTGGCATTCTATAGTATCGCTGGAATCTGACTGTGGTGGCTCGCCGGGATGGCTCCGGTGCTTGACTGCAGTAAATAACCACTTCCCATTTGATTCAAGTCTTGTTCAGCCGGCTTCGAATAAGTCCAACGACACCGTGTCACGTAGCTCCTGCTTTGCTTGAAGCATAGAGTGCATGGTGCTGGTCTGGAAGTTGAGCAGCATCGACGAGCTGTTCGCTTCACAGGATCCCATTTTAGTCCCAGTCCCGGTCCCGTACGGGATCCCGGGAATGCGGGATCATTTTTCTAAAAGTCTAATCCCGTCCCTTCCCGTCCCGTTTAAAATCTCACTGGATAGGACAGGGATCAGGTGAATCACGGCCCGTCCCGGCCCATGCCCAGCCCTAATTGGATGTGAGAGCATGCATATGTTACTAATGCTAGAGTTAAATTCGCTTATGGCAACTACGCTTGGGCATGTATTAAGCATGTGCATTTCTAGTTTAGCCTGAGGTTGCCATTAATTTTTTGACAAAGCAAATGCGGAAGTGCGTGTAATTTGAGTGAACTTTTAGCTTAAGCACGACATGACCCCATTTAGTCTCGGATAGATGCATAACCGTGTCAAAGAAGAGCTTGGTATTGTTGGATAGTAAGTGCTTGACATGAGGTCATATAGGGCTTGGCGTGCCTTTTTGGTCATGAATACGCTTGGTAGTGTGTTTAGCTTGTTATTGATTTAAATTGGCTCAATTAGGCCTGTGCTTCGTTGGCACGAGCTCGTGACTTTCACAAATGTCTCTAATTGCCCAGAGTATATTAGCCTCGGAAGGCATGTGCTTAAATGCATTGGTTTGGCATGACTCTCACTTGGTTTTCGATGCATATAAAATCTTGTTAGATAAAGCTTGAAGTGATTTGCTATTTTATGATCCTTGTTAGCTCTTTGTTGGATGCACGACCTTAAGGAGTGACTTGGCATGATTTTTGTTTGTATGCTTGCATGCTTAAAAATATTTCTACTTGGCATAAGCTTGTATAAGTATTAGCTTGATACTCTTGGTCGTGGATCCGCTTGGCTTGATTGCATGTCATCGGTTTTCTAGCTTGGAGTAGCATGTCATAACTGCTTGGCCTAACAGTATTGCTTGGCATCATTGTTTGGCGTCGATTTTCTAGTTTGGGGGTAGCTTGAATTTACCGTATATATAATTCGGCGCAAAACCCTTTGTTGCCGTGACCATTTTCAATGTTTATTTAGCTTGGCTACCTTGGTTATGTTTGAGAGGATTTCAGCATGGCTTGGAAATACATCTAATGATGAATAATAAATGGTATGACGAGTTTTGTTGTAGTCAAATAGAGAAAGACATAATAGATGCAGGTCGTGTCCTTGCCGGGAATTTAAGATTGATGAGGGGTATTGAAAAAAAACTTCTATGAATATTGAGTGAAACATATAGTAGGCTATTTGAAAGAAAGCTTGTATGCATGTTGAAAATAGAGTGACATGTCTAGTAGGTTATTTAAAAGAAAGTAGAAGTCATTGGGAATTGAATATAACGAATGAGTAGTTGTTGACAGATGTATCTTTTGGAAACTAATTATGTGCAATCATTGTAAAAAGTATGATAATGGAGGACGCATATGCTAAGCAAAATGATGGAGAGTAGAGGTATAAATGAGTATTAGATGACGAGATGCATGACCAGAATATGGTAGGAGTGTGATTAGGTGAGCATTTGCCAGGAAAACATGTAGTCGGACACATTTAGAGCTTAAAACAAAGCATGCATATGTACAAGTACCATACGGTTGTATAATGCATTTAGCGTGTGCGTATTGAAATAAGAAAGAATATATGTTGGATCGCTACCAGAAAATCGTAAGAATGCATAGAGGATAAGAAATGCCTTCAGGTTACTGCCTTTTATTTGAAATAAAGAATGCATGTATAGATGTTACCTTTAAATACGAAATTAAAGTGTGAGATTGAGAATCAGTATAGGAAGAGAAATTACTACATGAGTTACTGCCAGAAATTGTGAAACTGGTAAATGTATCTTTGGAAAAGAATGCACTAAATAAGAGATGCTTGAATAGTTTGTATGGATGATAAAAATAAATTGAGGCCAGGATTGAGAACGCGTACATGATTAGCTTATGCTTTTCTTGTGTGTCTTGCAAATGTGATGATTGTTCTCGGTGCATGACTAATTTTGCGTCTTTCTTGCGTGGCTTGTAGATTGTGCTTGGTGCATGACTAGATTTTGTGCTTTGTTGCGTGGCTTGTGTAGCTGAGGCATGTTTTCATTTTTGCAGGTCATGCGGAGAGGTAGTTTTGGCATATGTGATGATTCAGGTGATGGGGCTGGTTCCTCAGATGATTATTCTGAGTCTGTGCAAGTGGCGGCTCCATCTCATCATCTATTTCAGTGATATAATAAGCCTGGCTTGTCTCCTCGCGGCTACAAGTGTCGCTTGCTCCAATGCAGGGTGGCTTCTTATCTGTCTTCCTGTACTGAAACGCAGCCCCCAAATACTGGTTTCCATGTGCATGGGTGCTTATGTGATGAAAGCCTAAGCTCACACACAATAATAACCCTACAAAATATCGTTAGTAGTATGAGCAAGTAGGGATCGTTCTAGCCGGGGATTAAGGGTACCTGAAACATGAGAATGTTAGACAAATATACATATATACACATCAAAATCGTCACTTTAGGAGGGAGATAATGGCGTCGGCAGCAAGGCTGCCCTCTATCGTCTAGACATGAAATTTAAACCTAGTTCTAATATTTACAAGTTTGGTCGACATTCTTCCACAAAGCACTAGCACGAAAACAATTAAAACACATAACAAACAAGCAAACAAGACTCACGGCAAGGCATTAAAGTGTTCTAGACTCAACTTAACTCCAACCTAATTAGCTCCCTATATAATCGATTTAGATTTCATAAGTATTCAAGATTAACTTTATGTCTAATCCTAAAATTGTACTAAACATATTTGAGAACTCCTATAGATGAAAACAAACATGCATAGTAATTGAGCACGAAATCTTTTGAGTCGGAAACAAGTTAAAATAAGCAAGGCGTCACTCTTCTTATTAACAAGCATGTTCTTTAAACCACTCTAGTCCTTGTGAAAACAACACAAATCAAATAACCCTAAAGATTACTTAATCTATATTCTTTTCGGCTAATGAGATCAATATTCCACACATTGCACTTGCATAGACTACCAATCTTTAAGCACACGAATTCAAAGAACAAGTCAAGAAAAATCTAAAACCAAATTAACACATGTTTGCCGATTGCCCTATATACTAATTCATTACATATTTTCCTTACTCTTTAACATACAATCCGATTCTTTACTCTCAAGAACCAATTAAAAATAAAGAAAATAAATTGAACATGCAAATCATAAAACCAAACTTGAATCCAAATAATACATAGACATAGAGTTTGAAACCAAGAATTCATGCTATCTTTATAGACAAAGTTTAACATAACTACATAAAAATTACAAAACCGAAAGAGGGGAGTGGATCACACTTTTGTAGACACCTTGATGACTTCGACTCGTGTGGATCCGGCGGAAGGTGAAAGGAGCGGCTGCTCGGCAGTAGTTATGTGTCGGCAGAAAAAGTAAGGTGAGATGGGGGTGATTTTCGGCTAGGGTTTTATGTAGGATTCTTGGGGAAATTTCGGTAGAGCATAGGCTAGATTTTTACTTTGGAATGTGACACTTTTTCTGTGGAAAAGATGGCTTTATATAGAGGAAAAAGGCTAGGGTTTGCCGGCCACACAAGGAAGGAGAACTCCTTTTCCTAGTTGGCTTATGTTTCCTTGTGGGATAAATATTGCATTCTTGGACTTCTTTTTCTGATTTTTCTTCATAGCATGGGCTGTATATCTTCATGGACTTCATATGTGGACTTGACAACTCTATTTGGTGAACTTTGATCCATGAAAAATACACAAACCGCCAAGAACACAAAACCGGCAGCTTTGCTTGTCGATCGGCAGCATTCTCCTAGCTTGACTAGGAATGCTTCTTTCTTCGTGTTTTCCTCATTGCCTTAGCTTGATATCTTCCTCTATCCTTCAATAAGCTTTAAAAATCTTCAAGTATACAATTGTACGCCAAAATGTCTATCGAAAACAGAAACAAAGGAAAAGAGGCAAAAACTTAGTTTTGTCGGCAGGCATGACCTTGCTCTGGTAATTCTAGCATAACTCGCTCTTCGGAGCTCCGATTGATGCGATTCCAAGTTTTAGAGAAACTAGACATGTAGAGCTTTCCAACAGCATATGGCACGTCCTCTGATTCCAAGCGATGTGTCCCAGAGAAATTCCGGAAGTCAAAATATAGTCCCAGGACAATCCTGGTAGTCCCTGGTGATCTTTGTTCAAACTGCCAAGTTGCAGCCATCGTTTGGGTAACTTCCCGAACTTCGATTGATCTGAAATTTGGAAACAATACACTCCAGCTTACCAATTATATGCCTGCCAAATTTCATCAAATTTGGAAAAGAATAAGTCAGTCAAGCACATGCCTCAAAATCATGAAAACAACATATTTTGCACTTTTTCCTCAGATTTCTATACTTAGTCGTTTTTCTGACAATTAAGCACATTTTTCCAAAACTCTTCCAAAATGACACTAAACTATATTATGACTCTATCTTAGATAAATAAGGGCTAAACAAAGCATAAACGAGGGCAAATACATATTAATATCGTCGCACATTGTGCTCCTATCATTATGCAGTAGTAGGCCTGCAACTTCTGCTACTGTGTTGCTCCATCTCATCATCGATTTAAGTGATATTATAAGCATGGCTTGTCTCTATAGCATGAGCTGCTAATTAAAACTACAGCTGCAGGGTCTTTTACAATTATGAGATTCATCGAGGCTTCTGATCTGTCTTCCTGTACTGAAACGCAACCACCAAGTATTGATTTCCATGTGCACATGTGCAGGGATGTTTGCAGTAGGCCTGCAGCTTCTGCTACTGTGTTGCTCCATCTCATCATCCATTTCAGTGATATAATAAGCATGGCTTGTCTCTATAACATGAGCTGCTAATTAAAACTACAGCTGCAGGGTCTTTTACAATTCTGAGATTCATCGAGGCTTCTGATCTGTCTTCCTGTACTGAAACGCAGCCCCCAAGTACTGGTTTCCATGTGCAGGGGTGCTTGCGTAGCAGTAGGCCTGCAGCTTCTGCTAATGTGTTGCTTCATCTCATCATTTATTTATGAGATTCATCGAGCACAAGTGTAACGACCTAGGTTTTATTTTATTTTAAAATAGAAAAGATTTTAATTTCTTTATATTTAAATACATCTCTTTTACTATATATATATATATATATATATATATATATATAAGTATAGTGGGCTTTAATTAAATAAGTATGTTTAGATATATATATATATACATATACTTGTGTGTTGTGTGTTATATATATATAAGTAGTAGTCGGGAGAAAGAAAAACAGAAAGCAAAAAAAAAAAAAAAAAGAAGAAGAAGAGAGGGCGAGAGAGAGAAAAGAAAGGGGAAGAGAGATGACGAACCCAGAAGAAAAAAAATAGCTAGAAATCCCCAGAATCTTCTAGCTCGAATCTTTTCATCGTTATCACCTTCTTTCCTTAGCCCAGAAGCTTAGAAATTCAACCCAAATCTCAGAAAAAGCTGCATCCAAATCCCTAATTCACTTTATTCAAGCAGGAGGTGTAAATTCCAGATTGAAACGAGGTGACTCACGCAAGCTACATCCTTGGAAGATGAACCCTAGAACCAGAGGTGGAACCCTAAACTAGGGAGGTGTTAAACCTACTATCCAGGTGTAAGTTCCCTGAGTTATTTGAATCCAAATTGTTCTCTTCATGCTTATCAGAAATTGAATGTTTACTTGCTTAGATGATCACTATAAATAGCTGAGATTAGAAGCATGCTAGATATAATTTCGTGAGTCTTTTCCTAGTATAAAGTTAGAGAATTAAGAAGCAGAAGGGGAGCTGTAAGGAGAGAGATTTAGAGGTTGGTCCTCTGGTTATAATTTCTGTTTTGATTTGCATTGATTGATGTGATTCATTGTCATGGTATCTTTAAGGTGTTGTTTGAAATTACTACTTGGTTACAAAGACATTCAAACTTTGTTTAGTGTCTATCTTGTACTTCAGATTATTTGTTTTGAGGCAACCAAATCTTATAAAAGAATTTTGTATGTTAGTTTTCTAAATCAACAAAAAGGTGTTATTTGAAGTACTTAGTTCAACTATTGTAACTCATTACTTTGTATGGTTTACTGTGTTTGAAATATTGAAGTTTTTAGTTTCTATCGATATAAGCTTTTTCAGATTTCGAATTGGTGTAGTAATACAGAAAAACTTGCAAAACTGGTTCTTAGTGCAGTTTTTTTTGAAACAGAAGCAGAACTTTGAAAAATCATAACTAATTGTAAAAAACTTGTTTTTCTGAAATTCCAACTCTCAGATTTTCCTTAGTTTGTCTTCTGTATTTCATTAGAAGACACTAATTTCAGATCATGCACCATTCGGTACAGTTTTTATGTTTGTACTGCTGGGTCAGAAAAGTTACAAGATTGTTCAGCTTTCCTAAATAGTTTTTCTTTGTTATATGTTAGAGTTTTCATTACATACTATTAAATCCTATATCTTGTATTTTATTTGATTTGTTAGTTGGTTGCTGGAAACTAAATCAAGTTAGTTCCTCATATCATGCTGAAGATTGAATTTCCAGAAATCATGTTAGTTGGTTGCTGTGTTCAATTTCCAGAAATCGTACTGTTTTGCACACCCTTGTTTCTGTACTGCTACTTTGAAAATACATAACTAATTGTGTAAAAATCCTTTTTGGGTGATTCCAGTTCTGGTAGTTTCTTTAGAGTGTCTACTTTAAATGTTATGAAGACACCATCTTGTTTTACTAAATCTAGCTATATCAATTCTGGTCAAACAGTTTACTGGGCAGAATTCTCGTCAGAAAATCCTGGACTAATGTCAAACTTTGAAAATTCATAACTTTTCTTTGGAAACTCGTTTTTGAGTCATTCCAAGTTTGAGAATTTAATTTTTTTGTCTGTTACAAATGTTTAGAAGGAATTGATGTGAAATTCCTTACCGAAAAAATATAAATTTCAGGGCAGAAGTACTAAGGTCAGAAGACTGATTTTCTGGTTTGAGTTGTGCAAAAACTGAATTTTCTTGTGGTACTAAGGCAATGTTATGCTTTTATTCTGTACTTTTTATCAGTGTAATGCTTTAGATATAGGATGTTAACTCTTTGATTTTATTCTTTTACTAGGAGCTGAATTTTAAAGAGGGAATCGGCAAAGGTAGGGGGAAACAACGGGAAACCTCTATGCTTGTTGTTTGATAGATTGTTTAATGGTTATTATTTTGCTGAGATTATTATGTATATGTTATATATTTAAAGGTATAGATATGCTATATTAGTTTTATGTACAAAGTACCTTGGGTAGAGAAGTTTGGGTTAAAATTTTTGCGTAGTTGAGTCCATAACCTCGGCAGGTACCACGCCACCATGTATGCCCAAAATAATGCGCAATTAGTGTAGGAAAAAGGGTAATTCGGGGCTGGCGACAGGGGAATGGACAAGACGACTAGCAAAAGGGGGATAGGAATAATGGGTTGAGAGTTAGTTCATGTCGTAAAATGTTTAGAATCACCCTTGTGGTAAAATACACGGTATGGGACGTGTAGGCTCTTTAGATTTTACTTCATGAATTAACTAGTTGTAGAATGCATTTGGAATTGTTGATATGCATTGTTTTGTGAGACTTTTGCTCCCTACTGGGCTGTTTATGCTCATCCCTTTAGAAATTTTGCAGGTCAAGATCTTGAAGGCTAGAAGTGAAGGTGAAGACAAAAACGTATTTATAGTTTTACTTTCTGTTATGTGCATTTTCAGCTTTGTTTGAAATAAGATGTGGATTGCCATTATAGATGGTAATTCATCTTGTATATAGGTGTGTTGTTAATAAAGAAGTTTTCCCCTCAGATTAGTAGCCTATCACTGTTCTATTTCAATTTTTTTTTTTTTTCATATTTCAGTTTTTAGACTTTTATGTCTAATATTGAAATATGAGTGTTTTCCCATTTATTGGGGTGTGACAACAAGTGCATATGCAGTGGAAACAATATTTGCTTATACGCATTAAGTATGAATCTCCTTAATCGCATATAGCATGAGTATTAGGCTTATCTCTGCAAAGCTGCCACAATAAAGAAACAATCATTAAGATTGATCGAGCATGTTCCATAACAGCAACTATTTTATGTGATCTATGAACAAATTTATAAGTTCATAATGCAGCAACTGAAACTAAAAGTTCCAGGTTTGTGAGAAACTAGCAGCAAAGAATTTTGGTGGGAAAAAAATGGCTATGGTAGTAAAAACCAATTGGGATGACAGATTACTGAAGAATACAAATTGTTAAAGACTCATGTGATGACAGAGAAGGCTACAAATTAGGAAAACACTTGCACCAAGAAAAGAAAACTTTTCGACATCAGGCTTATTGGAGTTTGTCAAAACTGTTGCCACTGAAATCTCAAAACATAAAACAATGACCAGTAATAGGGAAAGCCCCCAATTACTTGCATCCAACTATAGTTGTGAACAATGAGTAGGCTTGAAATAAACAATGACTAGTAATTGAATGAACCAACTGACAGAGAACGAAATTGAGGTGCAGGGTCATAGTTGAAGAATCATCAACAGAATGGAAAATAATTTCTCTTTTAGTATCCTGCATGTTGACAAAGGCAGCAACCCATACAAGCAAGGTTGAACCATAGAACTCATGATGAACAAATCGTTGTCTGAATCACAACCTAGTCCCCAGTGAAGTCGCCAAATGATGCGGAGTCTTTTCAATTAAGCATGACTAGGACGAATTCCACCCAAAAATGGGAGAAATTCGTGTGTGATTCAGACTGCATGAAGATCAAAAGAGTTTGACAACATGAGCGTGGTGCGGGAGCTAGAAACACACTGCGGTGAAGAGAATTAGGAATTTTCTGGGTTTTGGATTTCTGAAACAAATTGAAGGTTGAATGAGGCTTTTGGAGGTTTCTGTTTGGAATGCTTGAAGGGAGGCCTTTAAGGTATTGCTGGGTGATTGCTGGATCCCTGGATGATGCCCCATCAATCCCAAAATCCCCCTTTTTATAGGCTCAGGCTCAGGGTTGGACTATAAGGTTCAAAAAAACCCTTGGCTATCTGGATAGAACCTGTATCCCTCAAATCACACATGATTTCAGCCATAAAATATGGGAAATGATTACTTAGATGAGAGGCGATGTATTGGGATTCGGGAGAGAGCAAATTCTTTGCAGCAGTCAACAAGCTTCTCTAGGTGAGATGATATGGTATTTCTGAGGGATTTCGGTTTGGTTCGGACTGTGTATCTGGGTGTTGTGGAAGAAGAGATTTGTTGCTGGGTACAAGGGGTGCTGTGCAGAAAACGAGAAGAAGAACAGTGAAATTATTTGGATAGAGAATGGGTTTTTGGGCTTAAAGGAAAGAGAATGGCTTTTGGGCTTAAAAGAAGGAGAAGGGCTGGCCCAATCCCATATCCTCACGCATGTTCACTATTGCATTCATCGATCTAACTCGCTGAGCTTAAATTTCGAGCCGAAGACCGAAATCACCGACGATATTAAATCGATGAATGAGCATGTGTGTTTCTGTAACCTTCCACACCACACCCACATCTGCAAGCCCCAGAAATGCGTGGATGTGGCTTGGGTCCACATTTAGGGCGTGTTTGCTTGGCGTATTTATAGTGAAGTAATGAACATAAAATCCTTATAAAACTATAAGATTTTACATAATTATGTGAATTTGCATGGTCTTTGCCTCGTAACAGCATAGTAACTAATTACATTCGTGTATCAACAGATACATAGGGCTAACAAAATCAAATAACATCACCATAATCACAATGAAATAAAATTATATCAAATCTCCATCATATCAATTTAAACCAAAATGAGATTAAAATAAATTTTCATCATCATACTTAGTATTAACAGCACTCTCTAAGCTACCACGAATGAAACTATATAAATAATTACTATTTCATATAATTAAGCTTACAAACAACATTACTACACTAGGCTAATTTTTTATTTTTTTTTGCCAATAAGGCTCAAACTTGATTAGGCTACATAGCCTTTCATGGTCAGTTGTGTATTCTTTGGTTTTGGTTTTGAAAAAAAGAAAGAAAAAGAAAACAATAAGAAAAATAATAAAACAACACTTAAGGGCATTTGAGGAAATTAGAAAATAGTTAACAACTATTTTGGACAGAATGGACCAATTGGTCGAAAATTGAGACTACGAGGAGTGATTAGTTGAAATTGAAAGCATGAGAACTAAACTGTCGAAACTCTAAAAGTATAAGGAGTGACCAGTATTTTGTCCAAATAAAAACAAGGAGACAACAATTGTTAAACAGGAACTAAATCCTCAATCCTCATTTCTGGTTTGTTAGTTTGAATTCTAGTGTGCTGTTTTCGTTCTATCATTCTTTATGTACCTTCTTTTATGATAGATAAATAAACATATTCAATCTTAGTGTTCCTCCATCTTGTATTTCTCTCTTTGCATTCTAACTGGGATTCATTAAGTTCACATCTCTGCATCTTGTATAACAATTGTTTTTTGGTCGATAATGAAGAAATTCATTAAGCCACAAGGGCAAGGGAAGTACAAAGCAGAAACAGAAGCAAAGAACAACATGTAAAGTTGCCAAAATGCATCTTTGCAATGAAGAGCAAATAGATTAATTGGATATATATCATGATGATGTACATCAGGAAAACGTTATATACATCACTACTGCAGAAAGCCATGGAAGCGACGAATATTGAAGTTGGACAATCAAAAGTCGTCGCTGGAACACATACAGGCGACCAATATAGGTTTTATGCAATAGTCGTCGCTTTCTGTTATCAGGCGACGACATTTTTTGAAACTTTGTCGCTCAAAAATTATTGAAGCGACCAATATTGGTTTTATTCAATATTCGTCGCCATAAAAATACCGAACCGACCAATATTGTCGATTCGTCGCTGTATTATAATTTAAGCGACGACTTTTGGTCAATATTCATCGCTTTTGTTTTTTCCACCAATCATTGTACTTCCTCTTAAATGACAGCTGTATATATAGGTGAAAAAATCTAGAGTAAAAACTGTGCTCGGGTTTCTGCATCTAGTTTTGGAGGAGAAGAATGAGAAGAGGGAGAAATTAGAAGAAATTGTACCTTATTGGACTTGGGTTGCTAATTCTTTGATTCTTAAGAAAGGTTAGTGCAATTTACTTATATTTATCCCTCTTTGTGAGCATATTAGAGATTAATTCATGAGAAATGGTTGTTTATGTTGTTTAATGGAAGTTGGATTTAGGGTGTTCAATTTTGTGATTTGTTGTTGTTTTAGTGTTAGAATATGAAAATTGTGATAAACCATGGAATGGGTTCATTGAAAATGTTAGAATTTTGGTGAAATTTAGTGAAATTAAGATTAGGTTAGTTTGTGCAATTGTTAAATTTAGTGAAATTGAATATTAGTGTAATTTAGTGAAATTTTCAAATTTAGTGAAATTGAGAAATTTAGTGAAAATGAAATTTTGTCAAATAGTGCAATTGTGTGAAATTAGAATTTTATGGTGGATTAGGTTGAAATTATTGATTAATGATGTAATTGGTTTGTGTTGTGTATAGATTGTGGTAGTTAGGGTTTCTGAAACATACGAGTGACTTAGTGAGGGAGTGTGGTGCCGTGTGTAAATTTATGTTTTCATATTATATATAATTGTGGTGTTTATCAGCTTAGAACTCCCGTTTGAGAATCAACAACGCATCTAGTTGATCGAGATGGGTTGTTGATTTTCGAATTGTCCCATTTTTGGACACTTTAGGCGAACACGAGTTTGTTGATCCTTTTGTTATTCATGTGGTTTAAGTTTAAGTTTTGGGATATAGTTTCGACATTGTCTCTCTACAATGTTCCTCAAGTGCAAATTAGGTTGTTTAGATTTTTGTGCACTTAAGGAACTGTAGGGAGATGCTGCCGAAATTTCCCAAAACTGTAGCTGAAACCACATGAATAGCAAAAGGATCAACAAACTCGTGTTCGCCTGAAGGGGATAGGACCCAACCTGGAGGAATAAGGAGAAGAAGTGTTGGGACAGGTTCTGATTGTATTATAAATGTTGTGTGCTAACCTTATGCATATTGTCTGTTTATGTTGTGACAAGAAACATGGACGATGTCCCCGACAAATCTTGGATGAATCTTCACTTTACACACCCTGATTACAGTACAGACTTAGTTAACTTCATCAATTTTGTGATGGCTCGCACTGCTGGAATTGAGTTTCTGCCTTGTCCGTGCGCAGTTTGCAAAAATGGTCCTTATTATAAGAAACTCGTAGAGATTTATCATCACTGTATGCACCATGGTTTGGATCCGACTTACACAGTTTGGCACCTACACGGGGAAGTTTCTAGTGAACCGGAAGATGAAGACGATGATTGCGGCGACGACGAAGATAATATATGATGCTCAGGACCCTAATTTTAACAGGGCAATATGGTCATTGGCTCGAGGTCCGCAATTCACTCGGATCTATAAGGCCTGCAACGTGAACGGTATCAAGTATGTCTCATTCGATAGAGATCAAAGGCTCGTGACTCAAAATAGCGGGGTAATGTTAAGCACGAAGCTTGGGAACCTGTCTCAACACTTCTATGGTCATCTTGACTATGTAGTCGAGGTATGTTATCCAGACAATTTATCAGTCGTATTGTTCAAAGTTATATGGCACAACACCACTGACGATCAGGAGGACGAAGAAATGGACACCGTCAAGGTAGATCATGGTCTGATATCGGTGGATACTAACACTAGTTACTATGAGAATTCACCATTTTGTCTTGCTGTGAAGACTAAACAAGTGTTCTACTTGGACGATCCTGCGGCGGGTGGTACTTGGAAGGTGGTGCAAGAAATGTCGCATCGAAATGTATACAGTGCCGAAGTACTTGCAACTATAGACAACATGCCTCCTTCAGGGAATCAAATCACAGAGCCTTACCAAGAGGACACACTAGGTGCAATACAATTTTACCATATTGATGCATCTAATCTCCAACTCGATTTAGAAGTACACGAACAGAATGAAGAATCAAACAGTGAGGAAGATGACAGTGGCGATGAATTCGATGAGGAAGAAGAAGAGGAAGATGAAGACGATGATGGCGGCGACGACGAAGAGGAAGCCTACTAGTTAATTATGGTACATGTTGTAATATGATAATGATGATATATATATTTATTGTTGTAAATTTGAACAATATTTACAATAGTCTAATTAAATGAAAACATATATTTCTTAAAATAACTAATATGTTAAATTTAATTGAAGCGACGCATAATGCCAATATTCGTCGCTTACACTAATTGAAGCGACGAAGGTTGACCTTCCTTGTAATCTGAATTCGTCGCTTCATATATATTGAAGCGATGAGTTTTGAAGCCCCCTCGGTTACCTAGGAAGAGGCAAAAGTAGTCGCTGGAGTGTATAGTAAGCGACGAAATGGGACTACTTTTGGAGCGACGACTTTTACAGAAATTCGTCGCTTCCGATCAATCATTAATTTGCAGAATCGCGCCACTCTTCCTCATTTGCGTCTTCTTCCCAAAACTGAAAAACCCCTGCAGAAAGCCAATTTCTTCTCTTTCTCTTCAAACCGAAAAACCCCTCTCCTTCCAGCCCGAAACCACCACCCTAAACCCTAACCAAAAACCACTACTCCTTCCAACCCCTCTCCTTCCCATCTAGACGGGATTTGTTTTCGCCAAACCCTTAATTCGAAACCCTAACCCGTTATTTTCAACAATGGCGCCAGGTCCTAGTGCCCAGCAGAGAAAGAAGGACCTCGAGGCGAGAAGGGAGAGGAAAGCGGCCGAAATTGCAGCAAGATTGGCTGCAGCGGCGGAGGAGACGACGGCTGCTGCGGCGGCGGCCGACTCGGCGACGACGGCGCCAGAGGCAAACGCGCTGGTGCCAATCCCCTCTCTAGACGAAACCCCCCCTTCGGGCTTGGGGGCTGGTGGAGGTGGCGATGATATCGGGAGCGGCGGTGAGGGGGGCAGTGGAGCTGCCGCTATGGAAGGGGATGACGGACCACCACTAAATATTAGGACTAAGAGGGGTCCGAAGGAGCCGGGTAATGCTTAACACCTTCAGTCTCAGCTGATTCTTCCTCCTCTGATTCCTTGTTCTGTTCTGTTTTGAATGCTCAGTTGTTCTGTTTTGAATGCTCATTGATTTCTGTTATGCTTTGAATTCTGTTTTGAATGCTGTGATGCCATGTTTTTAAGGATCTAGGGCCCTGGTAGAAATTAGGCATCCCATTTTTGCACTCTTTCTTTCTTTCTAGTTAGGATGACAGTCTTGAATTGTGTATGAAGTGCAAGAAGGATTGGTTAAAATGAGGACTAATGCTGAATAGATTACTGGAATTGAAATAGGATTGTGGGACTAACTTTTTCATGATTACTTCTTGTTATTCTGTTTTCTATTTGTTCTTCCAATGATCTGGGTATATATCTGTTGTATTACATGAAATAGATATCTTCTGTGTTTAGAGTTGCTCTTTTTGTTTTCCTTCAAGTCAGAAGGAGCTTCATTCTTAAAAACAAAAGGAGCTTTAATCTCTGGGTCTGAAGAGTTACAGCTACTGTCAAGTGTCTCTAGTGCAATTCTATTTGTTTACTGTTAATCTGACTATATCTTGCTGATGTATTTGAGTTCCTAATCGTATATTACTTGCTGTCATGGATAGTGAATGATTTTTGTTTGATCACCTCTTTGTTAATCTAATTTCATGTGAATACTTGATACTTGATAGTACATATAACTCGTTTCACTTGCTCCCATACCAATTGTTATTCTTAGCTATGGCTGTTGAACTGATTGGCCTAGTACAAACCAAAATTAATCACTTGGATAAATGAGATTGGATTCTTAAACATTATGTAGTATGATCAGTTGCATAGGCTTGTAGAAAAGCTGGCCGACTTGAGTAACCTACTAATATGGAGGATTCGAGAGAGCAACTTAACCTGCTAATGAGGCCATCCTAAACAGGACTCTGGAAAAGACATGGTATGTAATACAAAGCTGAAGTATAGCATTGAGTGTATGACTGTATGTGCAGTTACAGTATTAGACTAACATTCAGCCGAGTGCATAAGGCATTCAATTCAATAGCTTATACTGGTTGAACTCATTGAGAAACATAAGTGTTGGAGGCCATTTCAGTATTATACTGGTTTGGAACCGTGGAAAATTGCTGTGAAACCTATGTGATCTTCTGTCCTCTGGTCTACCCTCACTTTTATCTATGGGAGTTTTTAAAGAAAACATATATGCTCGCTGGGCCTATTTTAAGGCTTGCTTTATAGTCTATACTTTAGCTACCATATTGATATACTGTTTCTTTTTCTTTTTTCCACAGAGCTGGTTGATATGAGAACGGGGAAGAAGGTGAAAAAGCGGAACCCTGATAAGCCTGGCATCTATACGGGCACAAAGACGCAGTGGTTGAAGATGATGAACAACAACCAACCTCTGAAGGTTGCTTACGCCGAGCAACACAAAGGTCCCGCAGAATTGAAGTGGAGGACTTTGATGTCCCGAGACATCGGGAGCGCCGTCCGCAGCAAAGTGCCGATGCTTGCGCCTTCATTTGCTGAGCTGGAAGAGGAGCATCAGGATACATTGACCACTTATATGGAGGTAAAACATTATTTCACAATTTTTTTAACATTATTTTTCAATGACATTATATTGAAATATGATGTTTCTAATGTTTTTTTTTAATTGTTTGTTACTAGACGCTCTATCACCTTCCTCCCACCGAGACAGGCATGTGGAAATACATTGACGAGACGGCTGGAAAGATTTACAAGGACTGGAAGTACGACTGCCACAACACTGCGTCGAAGTGTCAAAGGCGACGCCTGCAGAGTTTATCCACCGACCGGAGCAGTGGGAGTGGCTCAAAGTTCACTTTGAGGACGACGATTATAAGGTAATGTAAATTAATTAAAGGTTTTTGCATTTCAGAAAATAGCTTCTTATACTCATATTTATACTCCTTTTTACAGAGGATGTGTGCCCGGAACGCCGCTAACCGAAACAACGGCAAGGAGAAGGGGACTGCAATCAACCACCACTCTGGCACCACACCCTACAGCTACCGGGTCGCTGCGAATCAGGAGAAAGGGCATCCAGCGCCTATACTGAAGACAGTCTGCGATGTTTATCAATCATCGCAGAATGCGCAGGAGAAAGTGGTAAGTGACTTCCCTATTGGTCCAACGATTTCAGCTATTTCGAATTAAAAAGTATAATAGCACAAATCAATGAATTGTTTTTTGCAGGCAGCGGTGAAGAGGAAGATGGATGAGCTCTGTGCTTCTCGAGTGAGTGGTGAAGCGAGCGGCAGTTACGTGACGAGTCCCGTTAGCGTCGAGGAGCAGATGGCTGTCGTCGAGAAGGAGCTGGGTGGGAAGCCGGGGACGAGAGTCCGAGGTATATTTTCTTAAAACATCTTGTTCTGTTTAGTTTTCTGATTTTTGATACGAAATCGTTTTTAAATTTTTTTTGTTTGTTTTACCTTTTTTGCAGGGTTAGGGGGTGCATTAAGACGCCCGCCCAAACCAAGAGGCGGTGCACGCGTGTCCCGTGACAATTCGGAGGTTGAGGAGTTGAAGAGGCAGCTACAAGTCGTCACTGAGGAGAGCAGACGCGACAAAGAAGAGATGCAACAACGCGTGGCGACGCTGGAGGCTCTCCTCGGTCAAGTCATAACGGCGCAAGGCAATGCGGCTGTCAATGTGCCCGAACCAACTGCCACAGTCCCGGATAAATCCTCGTGTGCATCCAAAGGAAATCTCGAGTTCGACAACCTAGAGTAGGACTTTTTTTCCTTGTAATGGAACATCTACATTACCTTGTAATGGAACATCTACATTACATGTAGTGTGCTTGTATTATGTAGATTATGAAACATATTATCATATTTGAATGTAATCTACGTATTTCTAAAATGTAGTGTGCTTGTATTATGTTGGATATGTGTGAAATCTCATTTGAACTGCATTTTGTGTTATTTTTATGTGAATGGAATAGGTCCAAACAACACCAAGAAAAAGGTTTCCTTCTCTGTAACAAACATAGGAGAGACGAATATTGAGCAATATTCGTCGCTTAAAGTTATAATGCACAAAATTAATTTATTCCGTAAAGCGACCAATTTTGATCAATATTCGTCGCTTTTATTGTTTAAGAGACGACCAAAACTCGTCGCTTAGATTCTAGAAGAGACGACCAAAACTCGTCGCTTTGATTATGGAAACGACGACCAAAACTCGTCGCTTGGATTACGGAGGCGACGACCAAAACTCGTCGCTTGGGTTATGGAAGCGACGACCAAAGGTCGTCGCTTTTATTGGAAGGCGACCAAGTTAGAAGTCGTCGCTTACAAACTCCGAGCGACGACTTTTGCCCAAAAACTCGTCACTGTATACCGGAAACGACGAAAAGTAAGCGACGACATCGAAGCGACAACTTTTCGTCTCTTTCATACGGAAGCGACGACTTTTGGTCAGAAACGACGACAAAAAGTCATCGCTTCTCTATCAATCTGCAGTAGTGCATGGATGCTATATAGTAACTGATGGAAATATATCACATATGAATATTTAGTAACTGATTACTCAGACTTATTCCATAGGTGTTTATCGGAATCTCCCAGCACAACAAAGGTTTCTGCCAGTTCCTGGTTAGCTTCCGGCATAAGTCATTGAGGTGATCAAGGATTCAGTGCCTGTGAACCTCACTTGGTTTGTGATTTCCTAGTCTTACGTTTTATCAGACCTTGAAGGCCCTTCCATATTTAGTTATTTACATACCTATTTTAACATGGAATTTTGTTCTGTACGTGATCATCTTCTTGTAATGGTATGTGATGGTCACCCCGGAACTATGATTTACTATAGAGTTATATTAAATTGTTCATTACTGCAACTGATCAAGGTGATGCCTTGATACGTATTTGCCTTTGTCACATATTGTGGTTTATCCAACATTGATTTAGTAACTAAGTCAGATGTAGAATGAATAAATCAGCTTTTCAAGGAAGGTAATTGCTATATCTTCACCAACTGTATGAGAGTCAATTAACTCAATTTCTAGTCCTTGATGTTTCTTTTGTCTTTTGTCTTGTTTTTGGCGACTCTTAGAGAATGGAAATAGCCATTTCAATTCTTTATCGGATGTCAGACATTGAACTTGTACTGCATTCAAGTGCAGGTTTACCAACCTACCTTTTCTTGAACTCCATCACTTCATACCTTGAACTTTTACTGCATTCAAGTGCTAAACATTCACTATAAGTTTCAGTGAGTGTTCTGAACACAGAAGACCTCTCCTCTCCGACGAGTAGTAATTTATTCATGCAGTGGCGGAGGAGTCACCAAGGATTTGGTGCTCCACAGCCATTTTGAAATCAGATATGGTGAATCGTGGATCATACATAATGAAACACAGCTGAATCAGAATAGAAATTTCCCTGGCAACATGTTCAAGATACGTACCTGCATTACTGCATAGTAATCAGAATCCGCATACGTTTGTTTCGTCATATACCTCAATACTTTCCATATTCGCGGGCTTTAATGGTTCACCATTTTCGGCCCAAAGAGCCCAAATTGACGATCACTCTAAACTCCACCTGAACACTCCACCCTCGTCTGACATTGTCAACTGCAACGACTCCCAAAGCCAGTTCGGTTCCTCAAACCTCAAACATGTCAAAACCCACTCTCTCTCTTCTCCATCTCATCATCTTCATCATCATCACCTCATCTCTACCATCACTCCAATCCAAACACCCCCCACGCTTCCTTGGAAAGTTCTCGCGTTCTCCACCGCACAATTCTCCGTCATTTGAACGACGTCAGCATCAGCAGAAATCACTAATCCAATACGAAACCCGATACTTCTCCCAGAACCTCGACCACTTCAGCTTCTCCGACACCCCGAAGTTCCAGCAGCGCTACCTCGTCAACTCCGAGCACTGGGCCGGCCCACAACGCAACGGCCCGATCTTCCTCTACTGCGGCAATGAAGGCGACATCGTATGGTTCGCCGAGAACACCGGGTTCGTCTGGGAACTCGCGCCTCGTTTTGGCGCCATGGTTTTGTTTCCCGAAGTAAGTTTATGTTTTTTCATTTGAGAAAATTAAGAAACAAGAAAAAGTCTTGAAACTTTGAGTTTTGTACTTTTGTAAATGTCAGCATCGTTACTATGGAGAATCAATGCCGTATGGGAGCGTAGAAGAGGCGTATAGGAATGCCAGTACGCTGTCGTTTCTTACGGCGGAGCAAGCGCTGGCCGACTTTGCTGTGTTGATCACGGAGCTGAAGGGGAATTGGTCGGCGGAAGGCTGCCCTGTGGTGCTGTTTGGTGGTTCTTACGGCGGAAGTATGTACATTTTTGATGATGTAGTTTGATGGGATTGCTATTGTGTTTGATTGTTGTACTGCATTGAACACTTTGATTTTGTAAACAGTGTTGGCAGCGTGGATGAGGCTCAAGTATCCCCACATTGCGATCGGTGCACTTGCTTCTTCGGCGCCAATTCTTCAGTTTGAAGATATTGTGCCAACGGAGACGTTTTATGACATTGTCTCCAATGATTTCAGGGTATGGCAGCTGTGTTTTCCACTTTCCTTGCCTTGTTTTTAGTGTTTTTGTGCTGGAAATCATGAGATGATACTGTCACCTGCATGTGGTATCTGCAGCGTGAAAGTAGCAGCTGCTTTAACACTATAAAAGAGTCGTGGGATGCATTAATGAGCTTAGGTCAGAAACAAAATGGCCTGTTTGAGTTGACAAAAACCTTCCATTTGTGTAGGTAAGGAAGATATACCATATGAATGCATTAGCTTTTGATTTCTATGTGGACATGGTTTTGTTTGTATTTCAGTTTCCTCTACATTAGCTACTGGCTTTCAGCTAATTAAAGCCATTTGACAGTGAATTAAAGAGCACAGAGGATCTTGCAGATTGGTTGGAGTCTGCCTATAGTTATTTGGCAATGGTGAACTACCCATATGGGTCGGAATTTATAATGCCTTTGCCCGGACACCCAATTAGAGAGGTCTGTTGGTCTAGGATGTGTCTGATAACCTTTATGAACTCGTGTTTCTCTTAGTGTTCCAATATGCAGCTTTGTTCCTTTCAGGTATCTGGATTCTCAGTCTACTAGGATATACTGCTACAGTTTTGTACTTCTGTTGCAAATTAAAGTAGTTACTTCGCACTTGTGGTAGGTTTGCAGAAGGATTGATGGTTGTCCTGATGGGACTAGCACTTTGGAACGCATATTTGAAGGCATAAGTGTATACTACAATTACAGTGGAAAAGCGGACTGCTTTAAGCTGGAAGATACTTCTGATGTTGGCACAGATGGTTGGAATTGGCAGGTCTATTTGCATTACTTTAGTATATCCTCACAAAACAAAAGAACGGCAGTTCTGATAACTAAAATTGTCCTCCGTAGAACATCTTGATTGCCCTTACAATTGTAATGCTTCTACTTATATCATTCGTTTCTTTCTTTCCTACAGGCATGCACAGAAATGGTTATGCCAATGTCTAGTAGCCGGGATAGAAGCATGTTTCAAACATATAATTATAATTACTCCTCTTTTCAAGATTGGTGCTGGAAGGAGTTCAATGCGAAACCAAGGCCTACATGGATTACAACAGAGTTTGGTGGACATGTAAGAAATGATGCAGTAATTGTTTCAGTCTTTTCTACAAAATAGTGCATTCCTATCGTTACGGATTCAATAATGAATACTCAGCATCAATGCCAAACTGGTTCAGTGCATGATGATCTTGTCTCTCTCCCTCATTGTTTGGTATATGTCTTATGAGTGTTACCCCTCATCTGATTATCATTATCCTGGTACCTCACATTTATTGAAATTGGATGTCCATGGAAAACAAGGAGCCACAGAGGCAAATTTTTCTTTTCAGAATAATTTTTGAGTTTCTGCTATGTACTGGTGTTGCAATATATTTTGAATCTCTAATCAACATATTGCAGTAACTTTGATTGATAAGTTGGCACTTCTGTACGGGAGGAAGCATCATTTTGCAACTTGCTATTGTATTGGTTTAAACTAGGTTTTTTTTATTTTTTTATTTACTGTTCTAAAAGTATTGACCATAGACAGTCGCAGTTATTACTTGGTAGTTGCTTCCATTTCCTGTAATTTTACCTTTAAAGGTAGTCTATACTCTTTAATCTTTATCTATGGAAAAGTGTTTATCTGCTGTCTAAAGAGTGTGGGTTCTTTCTGTAAATGTAACTATTTCTCCTGTTCTCTAGTGCTGAGATGATAATAACTTGGTTTTTCTTTCTCTCTTGATTTGATTATACACTGATGTTTTTGGCTGTTAAACTTACAGGATATTAAGGCCACTTTGGAAAACTTTGGAAGTAACATCATCTTCTCCAATGGCTTATTGGATCCTTGGAGTGGTGGCAGGTAACTGTTTCCATGTATCAGGTTCAATAGAAACTGTAGTCAATGTTCATTATCTGACTCCTAGTGGCTTTGAATAATATCAATTGCAGTGTTCTCCAGAATATATCTGAATCGATCGTCGCTCTCGTTACTGAAGAAGGTATCTTCTACTATTGACAGTCGCCTTTACAAGTCCCATGTCAAAAGAAACCATATTTCTAGATGCATTTATTTTCTTCACCGACACAAGTCACACAACTCATAGACCTCGGCCAGAATTTTTACTGAAAGTTGTTCATTGCTTATTTTTGTTGTTGATCAGGTGCACATCACATAGACTTACGATTTTCAACTAAAGGGGATCCTGAATGGTTGGTACAGCAAAGGGAAAGTGAGATTAAGCTGATACAAGGCTGGTTAGAAAAATTCTATCAAGAAAAGAAAGCAGCTTTTGACATGTAGTTGTATAAATGTAAATTTTCAGTCATCTTCTGCTTTTCTTGCAACATTTGAGCCTCATGAATCAAACTTGAAGCAGGAAAATTTAGAAATTACTATCCATCCCAATAAAGTTAGTCTTGTAAATTCAGATCAAACCTTATTGTCTTGTATTCAGCGAGGAAAAAAGGCTTTCACAGCAAGGAATATAGTGTATAACAAACTTCAACAGTGATATAATTTGCTACTCTAAACTCTAGAGTAGTGTCAATTTGCTATCCTTGATTTTTGAAATTAGCCATTTTGATACCTTAGGTTTTATTATAGCCAATTTGGTACATATCCGTTAAATTTGCAACTCTAGGCTTTCACAATGATCTAACTTGTTGCCCTAATTTATCAGGATGGGTGATTACGTATGGTAGTATTGGCTAATTTTGATAACATATGGTAGCAAATTGGTTTAACGAAACTAATTGTTAAATTATTTTCAGTTTATGTGTTCCCATCACATTCCCGTGGACAAATTATCGTTTAAAAAAAGGGTTTTGATTTTTTACTTAAAACTACAATATTGTACCAGTATTTACCAATAACAAAACTTAAATTTCCTATACCATACATACGGACCAAACTAACCGTCAGCCTGTCTCAAACCTGAAACATAACTACCCCCAGAAATTTTAGAAATCACAACTATGCCATTCTATGTATTCTCCCCGAGGTGCGGGTGAGCGAAGCGAAGCGAGGCGAGTCGGCAGAGCGGAGGTTGATTTTGAAGGTCAGTAGTTTTAGAAGCGAAGCGCGATGACAGATCGAAGACGGCGACGAGCGAATCATGGTGCAACGGCAGAGCAGAGGTTGAATTTGAAAGTTAGTAGCTTTAGAAGCAAGGCGCGACGACTAACTGAGGACGAATCTATCTTTTTGCCTTATATGTTATCATTTACAGAGAAACTTACTAAGTTATTAAGATTCAATAGCCTAACGTGTATCTGTAGTTTACAACGCGTTGCTGTGCTTCGTATTCATGGTCTCTTGGCTTTATTTGATGGTATATAACTTTAATTGATAGTTTAGTGTTGTTATTGAGGGTCAATAGCTTTCGAAGTACAACATTTCCATATCTTTGCATTGTATGATATCATTTACATATAAATCTACTAAACTTATTGAGGTTCAGTAGCCTATTGAGTGTCAGTAGTTTACGACACGTTGCTTTGCTTTGCTTTGCTTTGTATTCATGATCTCTTGAGTTTAATTGATGGTTAGTAGCTTTGATTTATAATGTAGTATTGTTGTTGGGGTCAGGAGCACTTTTTGTGTTGATTTTGTAATTGGGGTTCAATGGTATAGTTTTAGCTTGCAATAGAGTTTTCGTACTACTTCAATTACTTACTGTATTGAGTGTCAGAAGCTCTAGAAGTAAACTTATTTATATGCATATCTTGTACGCAGAGGGCAAAGAGAAAGGCAACTGCAGATGCATAATGTGGAGGAAGTTACCAGAAAACAGAAAAAGAAGAAGAGCACACTGACCATATTACATTCAGTTCAAATGATCGGCATTAGTTTCGACTCTAGTTTCTGAGCTTAGATTGTACATTTATGTGATACAGAGAATGAAGAAATCCCAAATATGAATTCGTAGCTTTGATTCGAGTCTAGTTTGTTAGAAATTATCTCATATTAGTGGTATGTTAGCATATGTAATAGCTTTTTCTTAAGTTTGAAATTGAATAATCCATAATGGTTTTCTACTAAATCACTTACAGTATTGTTATTTGATGTTTAGTCTGCTACAATCTCAGAACGTAGTGTTTCTTGCTATTGCAGCTCACTAACATTTTGTTCCTATATAGGTTGTGAAACTGTAAAATTGTGAGATTTGTGTGGATATCGATATTTGCTACTGCATTTTAGTAGTGTTATTTGATATTACACTCATCAGTGAATATGTGGAAAATTGAAGCTGAGTATGGTGATTATGTTTTACAATGTGTGAAATTCTTCTTATTGCTCTGGCTATTTGTATAAGCCTTTATTTTTGCTATATTGTGTACAAACTGTTTTTGCTACTGAATATCAGTAGTGTTATTTACTCTTGAACCCTAGTAGAATTTGTTTGTTGTTTCAATTGTGTATGTATGCACACAATGTGTTAAGTGAGAAGATTCTCCACGTAGAAAGCAAGCACAGATTTCAATAGCTAAGAATGAGAGGAAATCAAAATTTAGCTCCAATAAAATCAAAGAGCAATTAATAAAAATTAAAGGCGAAAGTGAAATCAAAATGACTGAAGCTAAAAGGGCAATTTAGTAAAATAATATGTAACAGAATCAAAGCCCATTAACAGTTAGAGCTAACGGAGCCTGAACGGGAAAAAGGTCAGACGCAACCTGCTCTTGGTAATTTCAGGTTCAAAACTGTAGTTCCTCGTAATTTTTTATTAAAAAAATGGTGCATTACGGAGTCAGGCCAACATGGGTTAGCCCAAAACCCGACCCGAGTCTCCTCCCGAACGGGGCGACACTTGAAGGTGGACACGATACATGACGTGCTAACTACTTAAGGAGAGAGTGGGATCCCCTCGTAAGGTCACAATCCCACCCCAATTTTATTAATTAAGCCGCTAATTAAAAGGCGGCCTAGTTTCACTTTTGAAACAAATTTAACCCAAAACCACACCTGAACGACGTCGTCTAGTCCCCTCTCCCTTTGAAATTTGAATAGCACCAACCTCGCCCAACCGAGTCCAACCAGAGAGTAGAGCCAAAGTCGACTCAAGAAGCCAAAAGCAACGACTGATAGAAAAAGCCGAAAAAAAGCCAGAAACGAAAGAGAGAGAGAAAGCAAAAGCAGTAGACTATTCTAGATCAGTTGTACTGGAAATTTGGTAAAGGCGAATTAGAAGAAGAAAAAAAGAGAGAGAGAGAGGAATCTAGGGTTTCGCGGTGGCCGATCCGACTAATGGCGAGTCTGCGGTTGAGTAGTACTCCGGGCTCCGATAGAGGCTTGTCGATAAAGCCGGGGTCGAGGATATTGCAGAGTCCGGTGAGCGACGAAGCGATCTGGAAGCCGCTTAAGGAGGCTGGGTTTGATGAGGAGTCGATTAAGCGCAGAGACAAGGCTGCGCTCATTGCTTATATTTCTAAGCTTGAAGCTGAGGTACAGTTACTCTCTCTGTAAATTTTGGATTTTACCTTTTGCTTGTAGGTATTTTGAATTGTTCTTGAGCTGGAAATTTAATTTACTGGAAGAAAACAACATATGAAAATCAATGCAATTCGAAATTTATGAGATTTTTATGTATGTGTTTCTTTTGGTTGTGTTTGGTAAAGTGATAGGCAGGCGTTTAAGTTTGGGGTTTGGAGAAAGAGGAATGGAATAAAGAAATTGATTTTAATGTGTTATGAGGTTTGATTGTTCGGAAAGGAGAAAGGGAATAAGTGTGGTGATTCGATATTCAGTTACATGTGTGTAATGACTAATGAGTTTTGTTTTATCCTGAATAAGAAACAGCATAAGAGCATGGGTTCCAACGTTATAGGTTTCATCTGTTTCGTCTTGTTTTATAAAAAGCCAGCATAGAGGGGTGGAAGATTTTCAGTTTCTTTGAATCTACATGCTAATATGCAATCGACTAAACTGCAACAATTTGTATATTCTCTTATCTTATGCTCCTTTTTCTTTTCCGTGTGTAATATATCCTCAACATTGATGATTTTTAGCGTCGTTTTGTAGAGTAATGAACTGGAATGTGCAATTCACAATTTTCTGTGAGGATGTTATATTATGCTGCTAACCAGTTTTGCTTGATTCAGATTTTCGACCACCAGCACCACATGGGTCTTATCATAATGGAAAAGAAGAGGTTGGATTCCGAGTATGAGCAACTTAAAGCCTCTTCTGAGACAGCTGAACTTAGGTATAACCGTGAGCAAGCTGCAAATGCATCTGCTTTGGCTGAAGCAAGGAAACGGGAGGATAGACTAAAGAAGGCAGTAGGAGTCAAGGAAGAGTGTATAGCAAGTGTAAGATGACCAATTGAAGCTTTCTTGTAAACACCCATATCCTTGTATGTCATCATATTGATGTTTATTTTGTTTTTGTACAGATTGAGAAGTCGATGCATGAGTTGCGTGCAGAATCCGCCGTAACAAAGGTTGCAGCTGATAGTAAGTTGGTTGAAGCACGTAATATGTTGGAGGATGCTCAGAAGAAATTCACCGAAGCTGAGGGAAAGCTAATCCTCGCAGAATCTTTGCAAGCAGAAGCTTCTCGTTATCACCGTGTTGCTGAAAGAAAGATGGTAGAAATCGAAGCTCGTGAAGATGATCTTAGGAGGAACATTCTGTCTTTCAAAAATGAGTATGGATTCTACTTATTTTCCTCATTTTTTGTTTCCTTTTCATTTGGACCTAATCTCAGCTTCACCTAAGCTGTTGGTAAGAGGAGAAAATCCCATTGAGAGCATTTCACCCCTCGAGCTCTTATTGTATGGTGGGTCTTGAGTTTTTACACAGCACAAGCCATGGCAGTAATACCAGGGCTCTTCTTGCATATAATCCTACAACTTATGGGTCCTCCTATTATCTAAAGAAGGCCCCAATACTGTGATGCAATAGTAATTCATTGGCTATAAGTCCTAAAAGATCAAAGGTGATGCACAGTTTACTGATTTTCTTTCTTTTCTTCTTATATTGTAGTTGTGATGAGAAAGAGAAGGAGATGAGCCTTGAGAGGAAATCTTTAAGTGAAAGGCAGAAATCCCTCCAGCAAGAACAGGATAGATTACTTGATGCACAAGCTCTGCTTAATCAAAGGGAGGATATTATATTCGGTCGATCTCAGGAACTGGATCGACTTGAAAAGGAGTTGGAAGACCTAAAACTGAATATCGAGGAGGAGCGTAAAGCCCTAAAAGATCACAAATTTAATGTGGAGCTGACTGAGACTTCCCTTGCTAATAGAGAGGAGGTTGATATTCAAGACCTTTTTAACATCCGGATACTTCTTATGTGGCTTGTTGAAGGCTTTACTTATGTGTTTTGGTGGTTGTGTTTGTAGGCTTTAACTAGAAGAGAGGCTTTGCTGAGCAAAAAAGAGCAAGAACTTCTTGTCTTTCAGGAAAAATTGGCCAGCAAGGAATCTGTAAGTATATTTAATTTCGTTATCACCAAACATTAGCTTTAGCTCTATTCTGATTTATTTTCTTCCTACTTCTGCTCGACTGCAACAAGTTTTTGTTAAATTTTTTTTCATCCCGTTATTTATTTTTTGGGGCATTATCCAGGATGAGATTAAGAAAGCTCTTGCCATTCATGAAGCTGGTCTGAGAAAGAAGGAGTCTGAATTTGATGCAGAGTTGGAGGTGAAGCGCAAGCTGGTTGAAGCGGAAATTGAAACCAAAAGACGAGCTTGGGAGTTAAGGGAGGTGGACCTCAATCAACGAGAGGATCTATTGCAGGAAAAGGAATATGACTTGGAAGCTCAATTGAGGTCATTGGTGGAGAGGGAAAAAGATGTGGCAGAGAGGTCAAATCTTGTTGATGAGAAAGAAAATATCTTGAGAGCTGCTGAGAAGGAGCTAGAGCAGAATAATATTCTTTTAGAAAAAGAAAAGGAAGAAAATATCAAATTGAAGCTAGAGCTGCAAAACTCCCTAGATTCACTTGAAGAGAGAAAGAAACAACTTGAGTGTTCCAGGCAGGAGTTTGAGGTTTTGAAAACTGAAACAAGTGAGCTTTCAGATCTAGAGATGAAACTTAAGGAAGAGGTAGATTTGGTCAGGGCTCAAAAGCAAGAGCTGATGGCTGAGGCAGAAAAATTGGCTGTAGAGAAGGCCAAGTTCGAATCTGAGTGGGAATCACTTGATGACAAGAGGGAAATGCTGCGGAAGGAGGCAGTGTGTTTAGCAGAGGAAAGGTTGGCATTTTCCAAGTTTATCAAAGAAGAGCATGATAACCTAAAACAGGAGAAGGATGAAATGCGAGATCAGTACAAACGTGATGCTGAATCACTTGTTGTTGAGCGGCAGGACTTCATGAATAAGATGGCCAGTGAGCGGTCTGACTTATTCAGCAAGATACAGCAAGAACGTGCTGATTTCTTGCTGGAAATTGATATGAGGAGGAGGGAGTTGGAGAATTGTATTGATAAAAAACACGAGGAGTTAGAATGTTCTTTGAAGGAAAAGGAGATGGTGTTCGAGCAAGAAAAGAAAAATCAACTCGAGTATATCAGTTCTCTGAACGAAAAAGCTGCAAAAGAGATGGAAGTGGTTGCTTTAGAAAGGAAAAGACTTGAAACTGAGAGAGTGGAGATAAATATGGATCGTGAGCGGAGGAATCAAGAATGGGCTGAGCTAAATAATTCGATTGAGGAACTAAAGGTTCAGAGAGAGAAGCTGAAAAAGCAGCGGGAATTATTGCATGCAGATAGTGAAGAGATTCATCGTCAAATTGAACATTTGAAGGAATTGGAGAATCTGAAAGCTGCTTTAGATGCTGAGATGCAACGATCTGATACCATGCCCAGCAACCCAGAAGCTTCTACAAGGTACTTGAAGCAGGCAACATCATCAAAGGATGATCCTAATGTTGATAAAGTAAATGTTGCTGACTCTAGCAACCCATCTATGCTAAAGGCAGTCTTTTCTCCTCCCAGTTCTGCCCGTTTCAATTGGTTGAGACGCTGCACTGAATTGGTCTTTAAACAATCTCCTGAGAAGCAACAGTTGAAATTTGAAGAAAGTCCTGTGATCTCTCAAAAAGAATCAGGCTTGAAGGCAACTGAACAGGTGAAGAGATCAAGTAGATATAATGGGCATAGGCACATGGGAAATGGTCATTCATCGAGAAGTGTCGGCAAGAGACAGAATGCTTTTGGCGAGCCAAAGGTGATAGTTGAAGTGCCTGTTGGTAAGAATGTAAAAGCAACAAATGATTCTGAACATGAATCAACACATGATTCCGAATCTGCAGGTGAAAGGGGTGCCTCCTTAATTTCAGATAAGGATGTTACGGGAGGAAGGAAAAGAAGAGTTCAAACTTCTTCTTCCAATGACTGTTTTGATCCACTACTTGAGACTAGCCAGAATTTCAAGAAAAGGAGGCAAGAAGTTGACACTGTTGATCCATCAGAACATGCTATTACGCACTGGTAAAAACCCTCGTCATTTTGAACTTGAAACTCTTGCTGGTGTTGATATCTTACTGATAGTTGATAGCATTGATTCGAATTATTTGACCAATTTTCAATTGTGCAATTATGTATTTCGTTTCAGCATCGAGTCAACCCAGACGAAAGTTGTAGAGGAGCAGCTTGTATCATTGACATCTAATCAGATTTGTGAAGGTGCTTTAAAGGACAGTGTTTTAGTAGTAGATAAAGTGATAAAAGTTTCGGAAGTGATTTGCGAGAGAACTGAGACACAAAGTTTTGCCAACGAGGACAATGTAGACACACAGAATTCTGTTGGGGAACCACAGCATGAACTTAATGGTGTCTTAACCTCGGAGCCGAAGGCTCAGGAAAAGATGCAAGACTTGGGGAATGTTGGACTAGTTAGCGACGATTGTCAGGTAATCTTGCACCTGCCTTAAAGTGTTTGCATGTGGATATGAAGCATGAAATCCTGCTTGATCATATAGTTTCGTCCACAATGCTTTCTGTTCTATCTGTGTAGTATTGTTGGTTTCATTTTCTGTCTCGAAGCATGTTTATTTTCTATTAAATTTCAGATTTCCATTCTGTTTGAGTATTCTCATATCTGATTTTTTTTCCCCATCTGCCTTTCTGTGATTACATAAGCCCAGTCATGACTGTTGTCCAGCTCCTGAAATAGTCAGTAAATTCATGACATTCTTTTTAAAATATATTGGACATCTATTACCCCTTTATTCTTTTTTTTGGCATATATGCTGATCAACTTGATTTCATCTCCTGTTTGAGATATCCTTGATCTATGCGGAACATCCTTGTTGTGATTTCACATAAGATTTTGAACATGTTTTATTGCATGACTTTTCTAATTAAGAAATTAAAATGGTGCTCCATTACTGCGTTTCTCTCGTCCTCTCTATTATGGCTGAGAATCTAAACCAAGGATTCATATGCAGGTCCAAGAGAAAGATATATCCGAAAAGCACTTGCAGGCCGTGTGAAATTTGCATCCAAAATATGTACAGAAGCTTAGATATGAAAAGATCAGTTGGCAAGCATGCATTGTCAGACGTGAGTACGGTAGAGCTCTCTGTAGTTTTAATACAAAATATTTTTCATTTCACACTTGGGTTTGTTCGCTTGATGTACACAGACTCTTCCAGGTTATTATCACTTTTGTCTTTGTCCAAGGTTCATTCATCTAAATACAGAGTTAAGCTCACTGACCAGATCTATTTCTTCAGGTGCATCACTCACCGACAGTTCTCAACATTGAGGAGGCTCCATTCGCATGGCTTGTATGCCGGATTGGGTAGTTATGTAATTGACTTAGCTTAAAGTAGTGATTTAGGAGGAATTTGTGTTTGTTTGGTTCATCTAGTATGATCTTTAAAGAGCTTTTAGGGCAAACCCAGTGGAGTGGTGTGTTGGAATCTTTTGTAATATGGTTTCTCTTGTCTCTATGTATGATCATGGGTTGTCTGCTTATTGAAATCCGACGACTTTATTCTTGCAGAGGGCAGGTCCAGCTCTGTTGCACTACTTGTGCTTTTCTTCTGTTACATTTTACATCTCCATTATTAATAGTTATAAGGAAAAACCACAACTGATAGGTCATGATACTAAATCCTGAGGACTATTGACAAGGATTTCATTGTGATCAACTGTGATACGATTTGGTAGCGATTAATATGGTTTTAGAAGCTTGACTAGATTAATCACCTCCTTTGGCAAGACTAAGGTGGAAAAGTTTGCGGGGAAATTTTGACTCCTAATCATATGTTAGCAACACGCTAAACAATGTTCTTTTCATGAAATGAAAATTCAATTTAGTAAATGATAGACAATGAGAGAGTAACAATAACTTAAGACAATCAATGGCTCAATGACGAGAGCTGATTAGGAGTCCAGCTGATTACAATATCTATTTAGCGACTACACAGACAATGACAGTAACAATAACTAAAGAATGTCAGTGGATTCAGTGATAAGAGCTAGACTGGATAATCATAATCAAAAAATTTGTTTTTCCAGCCTCATTTTGTAGATTTTAGTTACAATTGTTTATTTTCTACTACGTTTTGATGATCACCAATCATGAAGAATCAAATAGTTTTGAGAATAAGAATTATGAAATTCTTTATTATTATCGTGTTTTTAACTATTATTTACAATTTAGAGGAGTTCTCGTAAAATTGATTTTTTCGAGAATGTATACTTTGGGGGTTTGTTGGGCCCAATAGATTGGGTGACCGGTAACTTGATAGGAAAGGAGGCTCCGCCTCTTCCTGATATGGAGACCGGTAACTTGATAGGAAATGAGCCTCCTCCTGATATGGAGGCAAGTAACTTGGTAGGTAAGGAGGCTTCGCCTCCCCCTGCTAAATTAGATTGATTTTGAATCTAGTCTCAGTGTTTAGAGTATTTGGTTGATACCATTTAATCTTGCTTCTAAGTATTTCTAAACACTGATTTTCACTGTGCTTTATCGAGAGAAAAGGTAGGTGTATTTTTGGCTCTTTAGCCTAGTATAGGTTGGTGAGTCATAAGAGATAGCTCTTATTGTCGGCCCTAAATGGGTGTGTTATCTTTATACTGCTTACTGAATAATAAATTTCTTGACTTCCGATTAAAAAAAAAATCTTAATGAATGATTTTTTTTAATTTTTTAATTTTTTTTATTGAGGATCTTAATGAATGGTTTTTTTTTTTTAGATAATAATCCTAATGAATGGTTTATAATAGAGCTACACCGCAATAGAGGAGAATGTTGAAACGTAAACAAAGTTATATGTGCTTATAACCATATAACCTACAAAAAGCACAAGCAGCCTATATTTATATGTCCACTCCTCATCATGTATTGAACATTATTTACTGAAAATAGAAAATTTCAAAATGTTCGAGGAAGGATAATTCATACGTGTGTCTTGAAGGATAATTCATTAACTTCATATGTGTGTCTTGAAGGATAATTCCGTAACTTCATATGTGTGTCTTGAAGGAAGAAATTAATGAAGGATAATTCATTAACTTCATATGTGTGTCTTGAAGGATAATTTTGTAACTTCATATGTGTGTCTTGACCTAATTAGACTAGATTAGTAGTTACCATAGTAGATAGGGAATCCCTGATTATTAGAGATACTTGATGTAATGTCTATATAAAGACCTCCTTATCTATCAATAAAGGTTACGTTTGTATCTATTCCTTTTCTCCTACAACACGTTATCAGCACGTAGTTTCTAACTCTAACCCTAGCTTTTTGCCGAAAAAAAAATTCAATTCAGCAACCCTAGCTTTTCTGCCGGCAACTGCTTGTCGGCAAAGAAAGCCCTCCCCAGAAATCACCTTCTGCCAGCAACTACTTCGTCGGAAGAAAGAAAACAATTCCCAGACACCAAGTTTTGCCGACAACCCTTTTGTCGGCAAAGAACCCCTCCTTGCACCTCTACCGACGACAGTCTTGTCGGCAAAGAATGAAATATCTCAGAGCACCCAGAAATTCGATCTGGGCACCTATCTTCTTCTCCGATTTCCAGATCGGACCCGCGCAGCTCGAACCAGCACCGCCGCCGCTGCCTTGAGCCGATCCTCAGCGCTTCCATGACGCCGACGACCTCGCACAGCCCTCCGCCGCGTGTCCTCTGTTGTCCCTCAACTGGTGCTCTCCCTCGACGCCATCCTCAATTGCTGCTTGAAACTCGACGCCGCCGCCCTGTAGCCCAGCGCCGCTCCGACGATTAAGCAGCCCAGGGTCGCGTAGCGCCATCTCTGACGCACACCTCGGTTCGCCTGCGCCTGCAACCAGACGGCGCCGACCCGACCCGTCTGCCATTGGTGCAGCCCAAGTCCGACCCGGTTTGCCAACCCGACCCGGTTCGGCTCAACTCGGATCTTCTTATCCGACCCAGGGGCAAAACGGTAATTGTACTTACCCAAGATAAAAAGTTTTTACCTTACGGGTTAAAACAATTACTGCAGTATTTCTTTATTAGTATTACTGTCTTAAATATGGTGAATATGACTAACCATATGTTTTTATTTTCCATTAAACTTATTGCACGACGCATCGCGATGTAATTGTGAGGATTATTTCATTGCACGTACATGGAAGAGCATCTTAATTTGCACAAGGATCAGAACCGAGTTCTCAAGCGCAATTTTTAAACGCAGTTCATTTGGCGAACTAGCAAGTATGATTTAATAAAAGTTCCCGTTTTTTCGCAATTTCAATTATTTGAACTTGTGTACATGTGTTGATCTTGTGTGTTTTTCAGGACGATACAAAGGGGCCCCACCCACCCCTGTGTATCATAGTATTTAAGGGGTAACTGTGATATTACCGTCCAAAGTTGTGCTTGTGGCTGTGATGTCACTGTGAACCACAACTCTTCGTGAATATTTTATCACGATTCCGATATAATATTGTCGATGTATGTGACGATCCTAAGGGAGTCACATGAAAAGGGACAAACTCATTATGTGTGACGGAAATTGTCACTGTAACATCGATATGTGACGGAAATTGTCACAACAAATATTGAATTGAGTAACCAGAATCTTGGTCTTGACCATTCAATACCTTCCCTCTTGTTCTTTTGATACAAAGAAACAATTGACCACAAAATGCGCCTAGAAAATGGCTATTGAAAAAAAAAAGAATCATGTCATTGGTATGGTTCCATCGGTTCACTAATTGCAAAAGTGCAATCATATGGTCAATATATACAAGAGATATATGGAAGAAGATGAGAGTATATCATCATGATTACGGATTTTTCGATTTCATAGTCAAAGTGACTACAAATCCGTTTATTTTGTGAAGGCATGGACCTCACATGTGTGACTAATGCTATTTAGTCGATACACTATGGTCGACACCTCGATGTAACCGTTGGCATTTATGATGCATACATGGTTCGACTCCCTAAAAAGCTATATGTGAATGCAATGTATCGCATTACACATTTACATGGCCTGTTGATTTGGGTTCACCAATCTAATTGGTGATGTTAACTCGAAAATCACAAAGATAACGAGTCTATGCTCGTCTAGAAACAAATAGACATGCTTGCGTATATGCGCGGACGCATAGGCATTGCCCGGCCTCGGCTTCAGCACCCTTGCGCACGCCATAGCTCGCCTCCCCTTGCCTCGGTTTCGGCCTTGGCTTGGCTTGCGCGCAGCTCGGCCGATAGCTCCGCCACAACCAAACCGCTGCAGCCGCCTCAGTCTCCGGACCTTGGCACGCACGGCCCGCCTAGCCTCACCCCGGCCTCGGCCTCGGTGTTGGCCTGCACACGGCCCGGCCCGCAGCCCTTTCGGCCCTATAAGCCCATGCACACGCCTTGCCTTCGGCCTCCGTATGCCTTCGGCCTTTTGCATGGCCTCGGCCTCGTCATGTCCTCGTTTTATGCCTCGGTAAGCCTAAGCTTCGGCCTCAGCTAGCCATCGGCAACTCGCATGACCTCGACTCCAACATCATGCCTCATAGGCCTTTGCCTTTGCCTTGACACACCTTGGTTTCGGCCTTGGCGTTCCTTGGCACTTGCTCGGTCTAGGCACGCCCGTGCACTACCTTGGCTTCGGCCTTGGCTAGCCTTGCACGCACCTATGCTTGACCCCGGCCCTCCATTGCCTTGCTTCGGCTTGGCTTCCACTCTAGCTTGGCTTCGACCTCGGATAGCTAACTCATGGCCTCGATCCTTGATACTTTATTTTTAGACATTTATGTCTATATAGTATCGATGTTGGATTATTTGGTTATTTTCCGGCTCTATTTTTGAGCGTTAACGGATGTATTTACTACGCCTTTAAGCATGCCTATGTTTTATCTTGTGATACTACACGTCATGAAACGCACTCTATAGGAATTGAGTATATATTCTGATTTATATGACTTGGCATAAACCTTGTCTCTACACTCTTATATAGAGACATTGAGTGTGTAGCTAATCTTCATGGATCTTGTAAATCCATTGTGACTATCATAGAGTATTCTCATGCTCATTGTTTTCCATGTCTTATGACATTATGATTCAAAGTCACATATATATGCTATCTATGCATGAAGAAGAAATCGAACCTTGCTCACTATTTAAAGATATTTGTGCCAACGTTTATCACCTTGAAACTCATTGTGAAAATTGAAGAAATTTAGTATGTATCGCTTCTAATGAATGCGCACAACTTATGAGTCAATATTGTGAATGTATTTCACGTGTATTATGATTCGGATTCTTTGAATCGACGATTCATATAGACTCTTCCATACATAGTCTGGAATTATGGACATGTTTTGATGTTCCATATGCAAGTAAGTCATGGACATCGTTTCTTCTGAGCAAAGAAGCTATTGGGATCAAAGATTACTAAAATAATATTTGGTAGAGTCATGAGCAATGCTCAAGGCTTAAAGATGACATTAATGTCACCTAAGTCTTCCTCCAAGTTAAATGGAAGTGCTATATATGCATTTAAATGTGCATATGATCCCCCCTTTATGATCCTTCATTAGCTTTGCTCATGATATGGAGGTCTAATCTTTAGCAAAGTTTCGGAGTAACGTCCTCCTACGCTAAAGATAATGATACATAAGATGATAGTCTTAATGCCCTATCATGATTCAATTTTTTTTTGAGACACAATGATTTTATGGTGACCTACAATGGTTAAACTCAAACCATAACACTTAGATGTTATGAAGCATCTTGTCAATGATTGAAAAGTTGAGAAAAACCTAAAAATCCCGGTTTTTCAGCTTGCGGACTCGTCATTAGACGGACCGGTTCACCTACCTTTAGGCCGGTTCTTGAGGTGAAATTTGGTACACCGTTTTCTAACATCTATGGCTACCTGCTCATAAAATTTCAGAGTCATTGGACACCTGGAAGGTGGTGAACCACTCGACACAAACGTTCACTGACCTCCGGCGACTATTCCGACCGGTTCGGTATGTTTCCGACCGGTTCCGGCAATGAGGCTGGCGGCGTTGGAATCCTAACACACGTGCCTACCTACTGTTAAAATTTGGTGGCATTTGGTGTCTCGAAACTCAGTAAAACGTTTCAGGAAGCATACACGCATGTTACATTTTGTAACGGAATGCATCTTGTTAACGTATAAGTGTTAACGATCAATACCCTTTACCGTCCACATAATTTATGTGCCATATTGCGCTACCACAAGCGCTCAATGATAGGTTATTTGATTATGAATAACGTCTTTGAATAAGACGTCAGCTTCCACCTATAGTCCGCTATATAGAAACCTTAACAGGCGATCTCGTTTATGTCACTTTTTGATGAGCCAATCTCCCCGTCGTTAGGGAGAGAGAAGAACAAGTTTGTTCAAGTAGAACGACTTGGCATTGCCGTGGTTTGTCCCCACTATGCCTCATCATGTTCCCAAAGTTCCATAAACCAAAGTGACGAGATTTGATATACATGCTGCAAAGAGCAAACTATTGGTCTTTCAAGGAAAAGATCGGAATAGTACTATTGTATTAACATTCCTGTAAGGATTGATGTCCAAATCAATGGACATATTGTCATTCATAAATGGTGACATGGTGACTCCACAAAAGTGCTAGATGGTGTCACTAGGCCGTGACTCTCACAAGAAGTGTAGAGAGGGCACTTAGTTCGATATACACTCGCCGAATGCGAGTATGGCACAATTTGATCCTTGGATCAATGACAACTCATTCGTCTCATGGATTTTCTAGATTAAGGTCATCATTGGGGGAACCCTCAATGAGAAGCCAATCCATATAGAAATCTCTACAAATGCGAATTACACTAGTGTACATGAGTATGTAGTCTATGAGTTAGATATCGAACACACTCACTTCATTGAAGCAAATACCAATGTTGTGAATTGCCCTACACGGAAAGATATGCGATCCAGTTTATATAATGAGATAGGTCATTGGTCAGGTGATGCCGACACCGCAAGTGTAAACCCTATTGATAATCTTTGATGGAAAGCGTAGTGAGAAAAAGAGCCTAGACTCACCTTGTGGTGCAAGGTCTCTCACAAACGCCCTGGAATCGACTACGATGACATATGCTCTCGTAATGGAGTCATATCACACTCCACTACCTTGTCAGTTAGGTAGTTCTGAAAAACTGAACATGCAGCTTATGAATCATCTCTATTGGGACTAAGTAAAGAGATGTACATAAATATCATGAACGGATCAGTTTTCACCCAAGTCAAGTAAGCAAAAACCTCGAAGTGCATATGCTATCAGATTAGGATGTTCTCTATATGGGTTCAAATCTTCTGGTTGGATATTGTATAACGCGGTTGAGTGAATACTTGATTGGAGATGAAATGTAAAGAATCATGTCTATTTGCGTGTTGTTTCTGCCTAAACCCGGGGGTCTTGGTAGATACTTGATGAATCCGACTCGATCTCCTGCAATCCTGCTTACTAAGGGGAATACCGGGCGGGCCGGCCTTCACCTCTCCGATGCTTAAGTTAGTATAGTTGGAATATATATAACCTGGGCACGTATGTAAGCAGGGAGGGAGACAAGTTACCTATTTATGGTGTTAGTCGAGGCCCATATATAGGTGGTTGAGGGTGAGGGCTGGCCTTACCCTTCGATGTGGGACTGGTTCCCTTCTGTTTGGATATTCTGGCGCCCTCTTTGGCAGGCAGGCGCCCCTGGTCCCAGGACCCTTGGAGGCAGGATAGACCGCTGGGCCCCGAGGCCTGGTGCTGGTGCTCCGATCCTGAGTCCTGGGCCGGGCCCTGGTGTACTTGCCGCGGGTTTGTGGGCTTGCTGTAGCCCCTCTGCGGCTACTGTCAACAAGTCCCCCAAGTTCCCGGTCAAGTGCAATCTTGAATGGGGACTTATCTGTCTTGCTCTTGTCCCGCAGACCCGCGGGGTTACCAACCTACAGGTCCCCAGTCCCCCAAGTCCGCGTTAAAGATTGGGCGTGACCGAGGTGAGTACCTGTTACCGATGGCAAGAAATAATCTATAAGCATGTTGGGTAATGTAAAACAGGATTTGTGCTCGAGTGTTAGAGCATGGAACGGGGTGGAAACCCGACGAATGCATGAGATGATGCCATGCGATAGATGGTGCATGGAATGATGGTGATGAGGCGTTGAAATCCGCCATGCGAGAGATTAATGCATGGAATGATGGTGATGAGGCGTTGAAATCCGCCATGCGAGAGATTAATGCATGGAATGATGGTGATGAGGCGTTGAAATCCGCCATGCAAGAGATTAATGCACGGAATTCTGATTGGGTCTGCTGCCCTTCGGAGCTTACTGGTCCCGCACTGGGCATCCTGCCAAATCAGAACGGAGCGGTGCAAACTGGGCCAGAACCGGTTTGTTCTGCCAAATTAGAACGGAGCGGTGCAAACTGGGCCAGAACCGGTTGTTCTGCCAAATCAGAACGGAGCGGTGCAAACTGGGCCAGAATCGGTTGTTCTGCCAAATCAGAACGGAGCGGTGCAAACTGGGCCAGAACCGGTTGTTCTGCCAAATCAGAACGGAGCGGTGCAAACATTTGCTAGTTCTTCTCAGCTTTGTGTTTAAATAAGCGATGAGGTAGATGTGCAGGTTTGTTAGCCTGCGGGGAGACTTGTTCTGTTTTAGAGATACAATCTGCCCGGTGGGATGGTGTAGAGATAACGAGTCTCCCCCATGTGTTCCCAAAGGTATCGCAGTTCAGTGCGATGCAGGGTTTTTATCCTGCTGGACAGTATCGCGGTTCAATGCGACGCAGGGTTTTTATCCTGCTGGACAAGGGTACATGTGTTAGATGTAGACTCGCCCGGTTTGTAAAGCCCATGCGTTTGCCATGGAGGCGGGCGGACTCGACGGGTGACATGCCTATCGAAATGAGTCCCCCTGTGAAAAAAAACCATGGGTCCGGATGTTTATGTTTCCGGAAAGTACTCTCAACCTGGTGGGACATGATGGAATCGATGAGGTGGGCCTCGCCCGGGCGTTCTGCCATATCAGAACGAGTCCCGGGTGAACTTGCAGACCGGACCTCGATCGGGCGTCCTGCCATATCGAAACGAGGTCGTTGGTGTAAGTGCGGGGGAAGATGCCATGGAGCCGGTTTGAATGATCATAATCCACGGACTGCCATGGTACCGGGCGGGACTCGCGCGGGCAACATGCCATATCGGTGCGAGGTCCTGCTAAAACCCGGATAGATGCTCTTGAAGCGGTTGGATCAGTATAACTGGTGAGAGGTCTTCCTAAGCGGTTTGAATTGCAATGATGATGGCGTGCAACCGTGGAATCTGGGGAAGCGTAGGGGAGTGTGACTCCCTGGCTCCTGCTCCTACCTTCCTGTCGCCAGCGTGTGGGACAGGTGGCTGACATGCATTTAAGGAGGGAGTCCATCAGTCCCGTCAGTTATGACGTCGTGGGCAGTTTTACCAATGCTGGGACACGTGTCGTCAGGGGACGGTTTTGTGATGGAGGGCCTGGATTCGCAGGCGTTTGATTTGTTCTGATTGCGTTTTTTGGGGGGATTTCTAAATGCCTAGGGCACCGGTCTCCTCTATAAGTAGGTCTCTTCTGCTCTTCTTTCTACCTTTGCTTCTTGTACGTTTTTTTTAAGAGACCGAGAGAAAAAAAGGAGGTGGTCCGGCGAAAAAAAACCCTAAGTTCCTTGCCCCAAGAGATCCGTTGTTTGAAGCGCTCCCAAGCCTCCTTTTACCATTGCTCGTTGCTTTCGCTGGGCGGATTGTCCTCGGCTGAGCATACTAATCGGTAAGTTGTGTTCTTTGCCCCGGTGTTTCTTGGTTTTTTGATTTGTTGTTTTGCGGCGGGGGGGGAGGGATCTGTGTCGCTGACTGGGTTGCTCAGCGGCAAACTTTTTGGGGGGGAGGCCGTTGAAGGTGGTGTTGTAGTCTGTTGCTGACGAGCGTTAGGGTTTTGCTTTTCTGCCCCTAGATTAAGATGTACACTTCGAGTTCGGAGGAGGCTTCTGAATCTGCCGCAAGAGGTCCTGTGGTGGATGATGTGGAGAGGATGCAGGACTGGCTTGATTCTGAAGCCCCGGAGCAAGAAGCCGCGGATCGCTCCGGGAGCGGTGCCTCGTCCACGTCCTCGGATTCCGGGTCAGATTCCTCGGAAGCTGAGATACCGCACGGGGTGCGAATGGCCGGTGCGCACGCTGAAAGCTACACGCTTGGCAGGGGAAGAACTGCCGTGGTGTGTGACGAACCGGAGGAGAGCCTGACTCCCGCGGAGATCGCTGCGTTTCGGGAAACGTGGGGTATCCCGGACGATATCTTTTTGCGTCCACTGAACCCTGGAGAGTCGGCCTGTAACCCGGAGGAGGGTTGGGTTGCCGTGCATCCGGACCAGTTCCGGCACGGGATGTCGCTACCGCTGCCTGACTTTGTGCAGTATATTCTGAGTGCCCTGCCAGCGTCGCCCGCGCAGCTGCCCGGTCTTCAATGGAGGCGGCTACTAAGCCTAGGCTGCCTATACGACTTGTCCGGAATGAGTATGCCTACGATCAATGAATTCCGGGCGCTGTATAGGTTGTCCTACTCGAGGAAGACGGGGTCCAAAGGCTGCTTATCCTTCAACTCCCGCAATAATCAAGCGGTTATCACCACTATGCCTTCATGGGTAGATAACAGCTGGAGAAAGAAGGTGGTGATGGCTGGCGGGGCTTGGCAGGTGAAGAGGAGGAGGTACCGGGTGCCTGGCGCCTTCCAGCCCATAGGCGACCAGTCGTTCCAGCTGTCCGAGTTGGAGCAGGAGAGGGTCTTGACTATTCTCGGCTGCTGGGACCACCTGGAGCGAAGTTCGTACAACTTCATCCGGCGAGAAGTGCTGGAACACTGTGGGCTTGGGCGGGATCCCGGTGGGTAACAAACCCTAGCGGTGGGACTTGTGCTAGGTTTTGCTCAACAATTTAACGTTTCTCTTTGTCCTGCAGGTGCGTCAACCCGGGCGGTGATCAAGCCCGAAAACACTCTTTCGATGGACGGGGAAGATCTCCTGAAGCATCTTACGGAAAAGGGTGCGAGCGTGGCCCGGTCTTCGGTGGAAGCGGACGGGCGGGTTACGTTGCATGCGGAGCCCCAGGCCCGGGATCTGGACGAATCGTCCTACGTGCCGGAGCGAGTGAAGACCCATCACTCTGTGGCAGCAGCGGTGCCAGGGAAGGGCAAGAGCACCGGGGGACCGGTGCGGGTTCCTGGGGGAGAAAACAGGGTCCCCAACCGTGCGGCGAGCCTGGGTATCGCTGCTTTTGTTCCTCGTGCAAGCGCACGTGCCGCCGCTCCCGAAGGGCGGGGAGAGAAGCGGAAAGGGCCGGAGGGTCCGTCCCCTTTGCTGGTGACGCTAACTGGCGGATCATCCCGGGAGGTCCTGGCGAAGCGGGTCAGGACAACCAGCAGCGTGACATCCCATGCTGGGGAGGGAGCCGGAGCGGCCCGGCAGAGCAGTCCTGCGCCTGCGGAGGTGGGTATGGGAAGTCCGGACAATACTTTCGTTCGGCAGATGATGGCGGACCTGGCCAGCTTCGGCCTGGACAGGCCCGGGGTTGATGGCGTGCTGGCGGGTGGCAACCGGCCAAAATGCAAGGAATCCATCTTCCGGGTAAGTACCGCATGGTACCACCGTATTGCTTATATCCTGCCTTCTTTCTTTGCCACTTGACTGCCTTTACTGCCCTGCAGCTGCTCTACCACCTGTACCAATCGGATGCAAGTGAGGAGCTCCCGGTGCTGAAGAGGCAGATGGCTGCGCTATCCAGGTCTCAGAAGCTTCTGGAGGTGGAGAAGTCCCGCTCGGATCGGGAGAAGGCCAGGGCGGAGGAGAGAGCCAAGAAGATGGAGGAAAAGGCCAGGAAGATGGAGGAGAAGGCCCGGGAGCTGGAGGAGCAGAACCGGAGCATGGAGAGGGAGCGGGAGCGGGCTGACGCTGAGAGGGCCGAGCTGGAGGCCAAGATAGACGAGCTCCAGGCGCGTGCCGCCGCTGCTGCTGCCGGCGGAGATGATCCGGGACAGTTCGACCGGTTCGTTCTTCAATACGAGGAGAGCAATCGGTTCCTGGACTGCCTGGAGAAGGCCCGGGAGGAAGGCATCTCGGATGCCTACACGGAATGGGCGGCGAAGGGGTGGTTAAATACTTCCCTGATGCCTGGTACCTCTGCCGAAGGAAATGCTCCTGTGGAGCCGGTCGTCCAGCAGCTGGCGGTGGAGAAACAGTCAGGAGCAGAACATCGCTCGCACTTGGATTCTTTTACCAACAGTGCCGAACCTGCCGGAGCTGAGGTCGACGACGAAGCCACCGCTGGAGATGCGGCTCCATAGGATGTTTTCCTCGCTTTTGCTTGTAAAAGAAACTCTCCGGAGCGGTTTACTTTTTGGATACTTTTAACTATGAATATATATATCTGAGCTTGCGGGGCCAGAGTTTTCAAAAGTAGTTTGCATATATTTGATCTTTACAATCGGTTGAACCGGCGATATGCCAAACTAGCCGCCTGGACCCAGCGGGTTTACCAAGCCGGGTTACCCTCCCGGTCGGGGCCTGCTCCTCTCTCCCCTACATATCTCTGGAGCTGGCCGCTGTCAATCAAGCCCTGCACTGCAGTCTTGAGGGCGAAGCACTGGTTCGTCCGATGAGTTGCCTCATCGTGGTACGAGCAGTACTTGCCTGTCTGCGCCGTCGTGAGCTTCCCCTTGGGGTACCTTCTCTGGGGCGGTGGGGCAATGACGTCCGCATTCTCCAGCAGGATGTCCTCATAGGATGCGGTGAGAGTGGAGAAGACTTCTTGATTAGCCGGGGGTGCTGGCATAATTGCCAGGGGGCGCTCTTGGTGGTACGGTGCAGGTTTGTTCTCGGTCCGAGGCTGGGGCCTGTCAGAGAAGGGTCTCTGCTGTCGCTGCGGCCAAGTCTTGCCGTTGCTGTTGTTGTTCCGGCCGGGTCGGCGACTCCCGTGCTCGGCTCGCTGGCCGGGTTTGCTCTCGTGACTGCGCGGGGGATCCTCTACCCGGGGATGGTCCAAAGACTGCTCATCCCGCTTTCTCTTCAGCAGGTGGTTCCCGTAGGTCTCATGATCAGCCTGGGCATGCCGGATGGCCATAGCCATCAACTCGTCGTAGCCCTGAGGGAGTTCTACCCTGACGGCGTAGGAAAACTTCCCTGCCCGAAGCCCCTGCTTGAATGCCATCTCGGCGATGCCTTTGTCCAAGTTCCGAACTCCGGCCGTGGCCGTCTGCCACCGGTTGACAAAGGTTCTCAACTCTTCCCCGGGGGCTTGGATGCAGTTGAAGAGGACGGTGGACGTCCGCGCTCCCTCGACTCGGAGGATGAAGCGGCCTACGAACCGGTCAGCCAGCTGTTCGAATGCCTCGATTGAATTCGCAGGAAGCTCGTAGAACCAACTGAGCGCTTCTCCGGACAGGGTCTCCTGGAAGATGTTGCAACAGATTGCATCGGAGTAACCCTTGGCACAGGTCTGGGATCGGAAGCTGTCCAGATGCTGATACGGGCAACCGGACCCGGAATAGGTGAGCTTGAGGGACTTCTGGTTGCCAGATCTCCCCGACTCTATGACTCGGTGTGAAAAGGGGCCCATGCGCTCGTTGAACCGGGCGCCTTCCAATGGCCGGGCCGCTCTCCTCTCGTTTGCCTCCATCTGGGCCTTCAGATCCGACACGGTGCTGGCTAGCAGTTGCAGCGCCCGGGCGGTTGGAGTATCCACTTCACCCATGGACGAAGAGTGCGGCTGGTGGGAGGCGGGCGCGCTCTTCGGCAGGTCCTCCCCGGCTCGTGACTTCTCTCGTATAGGCTCGCTGGGTCGGGCGCCCGAAGATTGTCCAGCCTCTAGCCGCCGGGGTTGGAATAGCAGGGGTGCGGCTTGTGTCTCGGCCATGGCAGCACTGCGCTGCTGCCCCCTCTCTAGGGCGGCTACCAGGGCGGTGTTTACCGCCTCTATTTCTTCGTATCGGGCCTGGGACTTGGCTCGGTCCCGGTCGTTCTCCTCTCTGAGACGACTAACTTCCGCGGCCATCGCCCGTACCTTCCCCGCCAAGCCGTCATGGTCGGGGCTGTACGTGGGGTCTTGATCCTGGCTCTCAGACTGATCACTCGGATCATCCGAGAACGTCAGGGATAGGCCACGAAGCACTGGGCTGCCTTCGTCCTCTATCGGGTCCTTCCCGTGCGAGCTCTCGTGGCGGGGCTCTGGATCACCGGAGGGCCCTCCATGGCTCCTTCCCAAATCGCTGCCCTGCTCGCCACGCATCTCCTGTGTGACGACAGGGGTGGAGGCGAGCGTTTGCACAGCTGTAATACGCCCTTCCTCAGTAGTTCCTTTCTCTTGACTCATTCCCACAATCTCAGCCAGCGGCGTTGCTTGCACGGCTTCTTGTTCAGACTTCCCACAGACGGCGCCAATTGTTTCTGCCTAAACCCGGGGGTCTTGGTAGATACTTGATGAATCCGACTCGATCTCCTGCAATCCTGCTTACTAAGGGGAATACCGGGCGGGCCGGCCTTCACCTCTCCGATGCTTAAGTTAGTATAGTTGGAATATATATAACCTGGGCACGTATGTAAGCAGGGAGGGAGACAAGTTACCTATTTATGGTGTTAGTCGAGGCCCATATATAGGTGGTTGAGGGTGAGGGCTGGCCTTACCCTTCGATGTGGGACTGGTTCCCTTCTGTTTGGATATTCTGGCGCCCTCTTTGGCAGGCAGGCGCCCCTGGTCCCAGGACCCTTGGAGGCAGGATAGACCGCTGGGCCCCGAGGCCTGGTGCTGGTGCTCCGATCCTGAGTCCTGGGCCGGGCCCTGGTGTACTTGCCGCGGGTCTGTGGGCTTGCTGTAGCCCCTCTGCGGCTACTGTCAACACGTGTAAACTACGGATGAATTGTGATTGAGATATCACTAATCCGACGTTAAGAATGAAAGGATCTTGGGAATATTTGGTCTCGAATATGAGAACCGTTAGTGATGAACTTATTCATCTATCGGCTTATGGCAAACTAATAGACGTTAAACCAAAGCCTATATGTATTACATGATTAGTCGATGCCTTGAGAAGACTCATTTAGTCTATATGACGAGAAGTCTTGGGAGATGAAACTCTCCATCTAAGTACCATGTGCGCAATCATGTACTTGTTATAATATGATAGACTCGACATCTCATTCGCTATAAACTTATAAAGCCAAGGTAATGGCTAGACGCGCTCACGCAATGCTATGGTACATGAAGGTACTTTCTTTCAATAGAGAAAGGTTTAGGCTCATTTGATCCCATCATGAAAGACACATCAATAGGCAATTCCAGATTCTGTCTGGTTCTATATGTTGATTTCCCAGAGACCTACAGGACAGCCCACTCACTGGAAAATTTTGAAATTGATACCATTGGAAAGGTCTATGTGTCTACTTTCCAGGGACACTAACAATTTAATCATAGCTATCATATTGAGTGAGTTATGGCTGTCTTAGCAAAGTAGGACGAATCTGTTCAGTAATTTGCAGATCAGTCACTTTCGACAGAGCTTTATGATCATCTCAGGACGAACCACGTTGTATACTTTATATCACTGGAAAGATATGAGTGTCTAGTTTCCAGAACTTTTTACAGTTCATTCATACCTATTGTATCGAAGGAGTTATGACTATTTAAGTACACGAAGGTCATGCTGCGCGTGAATCTGATTTTCAACGCGAACTCTAGTTTTGAGTTGTTAAGCAACCTTCTTCCTTAAGACCAAGTAAAGCTAAGTGTAGCTGGTCTAATACAAGGATAATGTGGCCGTATTCAATGACTCGATCATTGGCCACGCCTACTTTTGAAGCTTGTGAGGAGCGTTTGTATACGTCATTAATCTACACTCATAGATTGAGTTACCAATCAGGAGGAGTTGTCTTGTAGACATCAGGGGGAGTCTACCTCACATGTAATCTTCAATTGTAGTTGGTGCGTTGTGCTCTTTTCCCTTTGACCAAGCTTTTTATTTTTTACCCAAGTGGTTTTGTTTTGCTTGGCAAGGTTTTAGCGAGGCAACATGTTATGCACCGTATCACATTAGGTACGCGACACAAGGGGGAGTGTTCAAGGAAGGATAATTCCGTAACTTTCTATGTGTGTCTTGACCTAATTAGACTAGATTAATAGTTACCTTAATAGATAGAGAATCCCTGATTATTAGAGATACTTGATGTAATACCAATATGAATGCCTCCTTATCAATCAATAAAAATTACGTTTGTATCTATTCCTTTTCTCCTACAACACAAAAGAATTTGTAGACTATTGTCTATAGGTAACAAATTCGACTCTGTATCAAAATTGGACAAATCACATACAAGAGTGGGGAATTACCATCACATCTCTATATACTTGTATCAAATATTCAAAATTTAGATATATATATATATATATATATATATACTTGGTCTCCTCCTCCCAATCACATCAGTCGTGACTCACATTCGTAATCCTTTACTTAATTATCTTTATTTTCCGTTATATTCTAATAGTTTGACTGACCCTCACTCTGACTCAGCCCACCTCTCTCTCTGCTATAACAGCCACCACAGCAGTGAGGGACAAAAGGGTTTTTGTTTAACTACTTGGAAACAGTACACAGAGTGTTCGAGTTGTGTTTAAGATTTTGAGATGGAAAGCACCAGCGCCGTCCTAGCAGGGCTTCAGCCAAATTACCTTCTTACCCCTTCCCGCAATCCTTCTTCCTCCTCTCTCCTCCGCCCCTTCTCCACCCGCCATTCTTCTCTTTCTCCACCTCTCAAGGTACATACACGATTTCTCTGTCTACCCTTTAAAAAAGATTAGATTTTTAATTGGTGTGATTATCTGAATGTTGATATTGGTTTTTGGGTGCCATTGTTTTTGTTGCAGCTCCAAAAGCAGCTCCCTTTGGCTTGTTACCGACCGGTTCCTCCCTCCCCTATTCGCCGATGTGCCACATTGTCTGATACTCTCCGGTAAAAGCTCTCTTCTTTTCGTATTGGGTTCTTTCAATTTTTGGTTTTTGTTTTTTTCTTTTGTGTTTGGATCAAACTTTACATAAGTTAGTTAATTTAGTTATTGGGGTCACTTTCCGTACAGTTGACTAATTGTTCTTATTGTGTGATGTTTGTAACGTTGTTCTGTTTGTATGGTTTGATTTGATTGGTGTTTGAGTTTTTATGTGATTCGTTTTTGTGTGTTGACATGGTTTTGTTGTCCACAGCACTGAAACAAGTGAACTAGCTGACATAGAATGGGACAATCTCGGCTTTGGATTACAACCTACGGATTATATGTATGTCATGAAATGCGCTCAAGGCGGAAGGTTTTCTGATGGTGAATTGCAGCGTTTTGGGAACATTGAGATGAACCCTTCGGCGGGAGTCTTGAATTATGGCCAGGTTGGATGTTCAAATCTTTATACCGTTTGTTCTGTTTTGTTGTCTGTGAAAGTTATGGTTGTCTTTTTGGATTCTGTTTTTGGAATATCAGCAATGCAAACTTTATGTAACTGATAGGATCTATATTCTCATGGAATATGTACTTCATGCACGTGTCTCATGTTGTCTGAGTTCTACTATCTCATGTTTCGGGGTGTTAGATAGGGGAAGCATATATCAGTATTTTCTGTGTTCTGTTTTTTCTCTTTGATTCCCATATGGAAGAAACTCAGTGGGATTCAATCTATTCCAGAGGGCCTATTTTTCCCTGTCTGTTTATTTTCACCTTCTTCATATACTGCTAGACTTGTAGATGAGCATTTGAATGATGAGTTTTTGGAAAGTTTATTCAGCTTGTTGTAGAGTGAAGTCATGAACTCATGATTCACCAGGTCTCACAATTCTGCACCAGTTCTAGTATTCGGTTTCAGATTCGGTAGAGATTTCTTTTGTTCATGGAAATAAATAACTGAACCATGAGAATTGAAGTAATGTTTGGAAACAAAACAAAAACATATTGGAACTAAGTAATCCCGCTTCACTTGAACAATGAAGAGACTAATCCCACTTAACTCTTGCGCTTGTTTAACTTGTAGGGTTTGTTTGAAGGTTTGAAAGCCTACAGGAAACAAGATGGTAAGATACTCTTGTTTCGTCCCGAGGAAAATGCATCGAGGATGAGGTTCGGTGCTGAGCGGATGTGCATGCCCTCACCGACCGTTGAACAATTTGTGGAAGCTGTTAAGGCCACTGTGTTAGCAAATAAACGTTGGGTATGACGTACAACCTTGAAGCTGTTGTGAGATAAATTCTTTGTGATATGTGGTATCCGTAATAGTTCTAATAAGTTACCAATATCTTGTTTCAGGTTCCCCCTCCAGGCAAAGGTTCTCTATACATCAGGCCATTGCTAATGGGAAGTGGGGCTGTTCTTGGTCTCGCCCCTGCCCCTGAATACACATTTCTGATCTATGTTTCGCCAGTTGGAAACTATTTTAAGGTTCGTTATCACATTTGCATATTGCTAATTTGCTACAAACCTACTTGGTCTGAGTTTCTTTTTCAAATACCATGCCACTGCCTATTGTTTGGGAACTCTCTTGTATTTGTCCCTTCATTTTCTTTTCACAGGCTAAACCCCAAACCCTAATCTTTATGCTTTTTCATTTCTCAATTTCTGTGGTAACAAGTTTTTACTAGATTTTCATTCTCACAAAAAAAAAAAGTTTTTACTAGATTTTGACTTGGGAATTAACTTAATGTCTTTTTATTTTTTGGACAATTCACTGAACCCGGCTTCATTTCATATTGGAGCCATGCTGAAATCAATTCATTCAATCAATAATGCCTATTTTAACTGTACAACGGCTGAAATTTCATTCTGTGTGAATGTTTGTAAATTTGTTAATGAATCATAGTCACGAATACTGAGATGGAAATTTCATTGTATTCTTTGGTGCCTGGATGTGTGGCAGCAAAGAAAATGTTTAAAAGGAGTTTTATATCTTTATTAATTTAAATGTCTTATCAAATCCCATATGTTTTATTAAATAATGGTCACTTCAATTTGGTGTACCCCATCCAGATCTTTGATTTCTAATTTATAGATAGTTTATGTACCGTTCCATGATCATTCAGCGTCCTATATCTATACATTTGGTGGCAGGAAGGTGTTGCACCTATAAACTTGATTGTGGAGCATGAATTGCATCGTGCAACCCCTGGTGGTACTGGAGGTGTTAAAACTATAGGAAATTATGCCGCGGTAAGCTATTACTTTTGCCCTTTTTAATCTTATTTGCCTTAATTTTTGCCAGATTCTTTCTTGCAAATTGTTTGTCTGTTACCCAGTACTATGGCTGGGTCTATTTTTTTGATTTCAGGTTGTGGAACTGTAATTTTTTTTTTTTAATATTCTCCTACCTGTGGTTGTAATCTGTACCAACTATCAACCAATAGAGGCAGAATTTCTTTATTTTGTTTTTTTTATAGATATAATCTCACCCATTTTCTGTTGTTGTCTCATTTTAAGGTAGCTCTCCATAGATGGGCTTCTTAAATAATTCATTTTTTTCTTTAGTATGAAACTTTGAATTGATATAACTCGTCCAAAGTCAATAACTGAAGAAAGCCTCATTCCAACTAGTTTTCTATGTACTTTTCTTATAAGAAACCATCTTCCTATGATCAAAATTAAAACTTTATCGAACCCTGTTTATTGTATGATGCTTCTGAGAAGTTGATCTTTTTTTGGTTAAATCTATCTGTAGGTTCTGAAGGCACAGTCTGCAGCAAAAGCAAAAGGCTACTCTGATGTTCTATACCTAGACTGTGTTCACAAAAAATATCTAGAGGAGGTTTCTTCATGCAACATATTTGTTGTGAAGGTAATGTCATTGCGCTTCAGTGTTTGATTGATAATTATTGTTATTGTTGTTGTTCAATTCCCTGACTCATTGGTGTTGGAGTGGGGGATGGAAATTTCGGTGTTACTGCTTCAACAACAAAATTGTGTGATTGCATTCTCAATTTTTCTCCATATTATCATCACTTAGTGTCGGATGTTCGAGAAAACCTCTGAAGATCCATACTCTCTCAAGGTGCTATAATCTTGGGATCTTAGAATGTCATAATTTATAAATCTAGCCACCTACAGTTGTTATGATCTGATTATCATCCCACCTTGTTCAATATAGTGTACACAAAGAGTTGGTTTAAGCATCTTACGTAGCACAGTGTTACATGACTTACAACACGCTTTTTCGTTATGCTACTAACATGAATACATAGTTGCTGCTGGAATAACATTTATCAATTTTTACTTTCTTAGGAAATCAGATAACCTTGATAACTGAAATCCACTTCAAAACTATTACCATCATTAACATGTCCTTAGAATTGAACAAGGGGACTTAAGTCTTTATTTCCAGATAAGTTTCAGTGTCTCCCCAAGGCACGACTCAAATATTAGAACAGCAGTTTGGGCTGCACTCTTTTTCCTTGAATGAAAATGCTCCCTAGTACTTTCAAAATTATTTTTTTTCTCTAACTTGTGGGCTGCTCTGTCTTTTATGTCCTGATATCTGATACATTTCTCTCAAGTAATTTCATGCATTTTTCAACAGTCCCCCTAAGTATGTCCTGGGGCACTTTCTATTACGCATGTTGTTTTGCACTGTGTTATCATATAAGGTGATCATAGCTAATTTTTGTCTTTTTTATATGTTTGCAGGGTGATGTTATCTCTACCCCAGCAATAAAAGGGACAATCTTACCTGGCATTACTCGAAAGAGTATTATTGATGTTGCTCGTAGCCAAGGATTCCAGGTACTGTACTTGTATTTGAATTTGTGGGGTGTGGTAGGATGGGTGGGTTGTATTTGCTTAATTTTTTGTTGTTGTTGTTGTCCATCTTGCCCTTGTTCTATTTAGTCGCTTGGTTTCCCAAAAGATCGTTGCAGTCCTTTATGCAACATACTGTACCACTTTTTCAAAAGCTTAAATGTGTTTGAGAAACTAGATTTACTGAATGCAATTTAATGATATGCAGGTTGAAGAGCGCGCTGTGGATGTTGATGAATTACTTGAAGCTGATGAAGTCTTTTGCACAGGAACAGCTGTGGTTGTGTCACCTGTGGGCAGTATTACTTATAAGGATAGAAGGTATAGTTTTATGTCTAAGCTGAGTTTTTCTTTGTGCATCGACACAATGAACGTCTCCTCAACTGGGAAATAAAATTGTTATAGAAGGATTAAACGGAGTGGACTGTTGATCTAAAGCAAGCATAAACATACTGAAGTGAAAAGCCAGTATACTCAAATTAAACTTGGTCGTGAAAAAACACAATCTAATTTGCATCTTTTTCCTGGTCTTGTACCGACAGGGTACAGTATGGAGAGAGCGGCTTCGGTGCTGTGTCACAGAAGCTCTATTCTGTGCTTACCAGATTACAGATGGGTCTTATAGAGGACAAGATGGATTGGACTGTCGAGCTGAACCCAGGGAAAGCATACTGAATTGCTGTTTCTAGTTTGCACTCCGGTACAGGGGTTGCAAACCACTATCCATTTAACTTCACGGTAGTTACAAATTGTTTTCCTATTTTGTATTCGTATTTTGTTGTTGTAGATAGTTATTGAATTTGCGCAACTTTTTGTTAAAGTTATTCATGCACTATCTAAGTTCCTAAGTTGTTATTTTCACAGTAGATTTAGAATCCACATACATACAGCCGACAGTAAAGGGTTTGCTGTGTGCATTCCCACGCCAGTGAAATTAAATCAGTGTTGGGTGGCTGTATCATATGTTAATGTGATTTGACCAGTTGCTAAAATGAAGATAATAGTGAGTTATTGAAGATAACTAAGGAACCTTGTTGAGTGGTTACTTTTGGTGGCGCTACTTACATTTATTTATTTACCTCTTCATCCAATATCACCTTTTTTAGTAGATAATCGTAGTTGGGTTTCTAACATCCCAGGAACATCTGCATCAACTAAAGGGTCATCAAATCCTAGTTGATCCAACACTGCCAATACTCTGAACACCTTCTTAAGAATAGTTGCATCATATTTTTAGTTTACACCAATTTCTCTATTGCTTAAACTCTAAATTCAAATACTTGACAAAGAAGAGAGAGAAGGGAGAGAGAGAGAGAGAGAGCGAGACAGAGAGAAAAGGGCACCAATGCAATACCAATACGGAATCAGAAAGAAGTCAAAGAACGGGATTGACAAAGAAAACAGTAATTGCAAAAACTTATGTACGCACTTTCTCACAACATATAAACACAACTATATAGTCTCGCTCTCACAACATGCATGTTAATCTTGTTCACAAAAACACAAACTTAAAAACAATCAATTTCACATTCATGCATGGGATTGAGATAGTTACAAATTTCCAGCGCAGGCATGTTAGGACGAGATATGTATGTGTGCATCACTGCATCGGCTACTTTGTCGTTTCCGCAGGACTCCGAATTGCATTCTTTTTAGGCAACAGGTTAAACTTCGTTTTCATTCAATGGAAGATTGTGCTCCCCGAAACACAATCACCAGAAAATCCAGGCAAAGCTAATATGAAAGCGGCTCCATTAACACTTAATCTTGGAAAGCATACCTTAAAATATGAATTCCTGGCATGGTTCAATTTTTATAATCTCTATCGTTGTCTTATCTGTGTTTCAATGGCCTCCTGCATCCTCCTTTCCTTCTTTTTCAATCCATTTGAGCTTTCTGAACTTGACAAAGCATCATGAACAAGGAGAAACGCGTTGCTGACTTGCTTTTGTTTAATGGAAAGCAAAGCGAAACTGGAGAGAAAAGTTGAGCTCCTTCATTATAGAGGAAAAGGTTCCATTGCTTTCTTCTTAGAAAGATTATGTTGCAGTCAATTTTGGCAATGCTTTCCAGTACCTTTGGTCATATAAATTCGTATGTATGTCGACATCTGTCTCTCCCCGACTTAGTCAGTGATCGATGTAATAGTTGCTCAAGCCTAACTTGAGAGCTTTGCAGATTGAAAAAAGAGCCCTCTCAAGCTTCATGAGCCGAGCATTATAACTTAGTTTAACTGTTTAAGGCGGTTCATCTAGCATTGTCGAGTGAAAAATAACATGATAGTAATTTATGATATATGAATCTAGATGTTTAATCATATTCATACAACTCTATTTCTAGATGTTCATAGATCTGCTCAAGTCTCAACATCATTATTAGATGTCGTCGAAGACACTTGTCGTCTTCATTCTAGCTAGACTTCCAGATATATCGATTTACATATAAACAAATCAAAGAGTCATTAACCTCTAAGAAAACATGTATCAAAGTCTTAATTTGAAATCGGGCATATTGAAGTAAATGGATGCATGGCGTCTGGTCTGGACCGTCTGGACTGCAATTAACTTCAGCTGACTAAACAGAGACACAAAAAAGAGAAGAAGAATATATCTAGAAGCAATGTAGACGAGGTATGTGCTATTCTTGTTCTTACTGCAATTTTCAGGTGGGAAACTTCCAATCACTTTCGACAGAAGCAAAATCTACTTGGGAGAACTCTTCCAGACAAAAATTTCAAAGCAATAATAGATACGTTTATGTTGCATAACTTCTTCTAGTCTGAAAAATTCAAAAAACATGTCTTCAAGAAATATGTAGTGCCATGTTACGCCTGATTATATAAACGCTTATTAGGTTCCACATAACTGTTAAACAGAGACAAGCAAAACGAGATTTTTAACGAGCTAGCTTCACGGAAATGATATCAAGAAACTAAATAGGGTTTATGGCAAATCGATCGTGGTAGACCTTCTATTATCTTATGTAAAAAGGGTTATAATGCTTGAGAGTAATTTGCAAGCACAATTACTAATTTTACACTAAGATGAAGAACAGTTGCGTTTTCCCACTAGTGTCAACGTAATCTATAGGATCTGAGTTAGAAAATGCCTGGAGAAGAAAGTGGCTTTTGAGCTGTAAAGCCTTGAATGCAGTCTTCGAAACTCTTAATTTCAAACGAGTTACGAGTACAATCAAACGAATTAGAAGAGAAGCTTCAAAAATCATGTTAATTAATTGGCCTATCGATCACGAAGAAGACCATTTCCTTCTCTATAATTGAAACTAGTGCACTTGCTTCACACTCTCACCTTATTTACAATATTTCCGTAGAAACTTTAGGATCATGTTTTTTCTAAAAAACTACAGACTTGGTGAGAGTGTGAGGCCTTGAAAATATGTATACGACAATAAAACAAAATTTAAAAAATCAAAAGACATCAAAACTTTGCGAAATTCAACAGACATTTTGTAGAAGCACACCATTGACTTCTTACCCATTCATACCTAGAGAGGTAGCCAAGTCAGCTGGTAGTATTTTCTTTTTTGGTGTCCATTTTTGTTTTTTGTTTTGTTCATTCATTTTCAGAAACTAAATTCGGCATATTGGCCTTCCAAATATATCAATACATGAAATGAGTTAGTTCATTCTCAAAAAGAAGAAGAAACGAGTTAGTTCAATTTAAAGAGATAGAAGTTTGGATACAACTTATATATCAATACTTCACTCTCGTATCAACTTAACTAAATCTACAGTTTTTCATTGTAGATGCGGGAGTTAAATTTATGTCTTTAGGAATAAAATTGGCTTGTTATTTCATTTCTATTGTAGTTTTGATTTGTTCGTCTTTTCGGATGTGATTTTTTAATTTTTTTTTAGTTTCTTTAGATTGTACGTGAATGACGAATTTGCTTGTATAACTTGTATAGGAACTTACTTCTATTTGTCCCGACAATATTTGGTCACGTAATGCCAATGAAATTATCAATTTTTTCCTCAAAACTTAGTCTACATACATGATACACCCTTGTATGATACTAAGTCTACATAGGATAACTATACATAAATCCTTAATTTTAACTTCTTCCACTTTAAAAACTATTAGGAAATTTACTCTAACAACGTGATCCATTTGCTAGCTCGTTCATTATATAAGTGGAAAGCTATGGAATAATGTGGAGACCGAGAAAGGACAACCAAGAAGGGTCTAATTTGTGACGTGACAGTGGGATATGATGGATCTTCTTTACTGGCTGACTCCTAATTTAAACAATATTCAGAACGTACACCTTTAGCAATTCTATCTTAAAGTCTTTGATGATATTATTTTTGCTCCAAAAATGGCATCTGTCGTTGGTGCATATCATTGGTTGCAGCCACCATTTTTCTCCCAAAAATAGTCTGGACTGTTAATTTACTTATATAATTGAATCCAATGCTTTGACAGCTCCGTTCCACTTCTACAACTTAATCGTAATCTATAACCAACTTAAATTTAATCTATAACAAATTTGATTGAGTAAAACATATGTTTTTCTCTGTAACTATAATTAATCACATGTTTGATTAGGTCAAGTGATGATCGGGCATGCTGAGGAGTGAGAGGGAGAAGGAATTAAACAGTAATTAAGTTTTTGTATCAAAATTAAAGAAATTAGACAGAATCCAAATTTAAAGAAATTAAAGTAAAATTTAGACTCTACTCATATTAGAGGAGCCGGATAATGATGTGACATCTAACAAACTGCATGGCCGACTCATTATATGTGGTATGTAAACTTGTTAATTAACACTCCATTTGAGATTTTTGTTGTTGTTTATAATGTGCATGCATTTGTGACACGCATGCCATACCACTATGGGGATCGGACGCGACCCCATCAAGCTGGTGAAATATATAGTTGCTCATGCAGTTTTCTTTAAATTGTAGTGGACAAGTTGTTTTGAGGTGAACTAGTCGAACATAGTACTCCTACGATGGCAATAGCAAAAGGGGAAGCGATCGAGAATAATTAATGATTTCCTGACTAGGCCCTTGTGTTGATGATGCGGTCTCCATGACGATCGACGATGGCTGAAGGATGAATGATTCTTACTTTTATTATTGAAGCCAGTTAAACTGGGATGATGATGATGAATTAATGATGATGAGGAACCTTCGCAGACATATTGGCAGGAACAATTCAACCCCAGCTGATGTCTGATTTGTTTGCTTCACCCTTTTAACCTTCTAGTACTTGCGTCACTTATGTCTTCACCATCATCATCATCCACTAACACGCAGAAAGAGAGGAGAGAGAGTCAAGGTGGGATGGCTGATATGTTTTACAGATTCCAGACTAAGAAGGACAATGAGATAAAACCCTGGTCTCCTGTTCTGGCATTTCCAATTTCTCCCTTATAAATTATTCTTTTGTATACGCAAAAAATGGGTAATCGTTTTTCCACTTCGTCTTTTTGAAATTCTGTGACCTTTTCCACTGTTTTCATGTCCCCAGTCCCCTCCCTCTCCAGCTATTATACTATCTCTCTCTCTCTCAAATTATAGTTTATATAAGTTAATATTATCGTTATCGTTATCGTCAAGTGGGGATCTTATACATATATAGAGGTAGCTGAGCTGAGCTTACTTGAACCTCCTCATTAGACATTACAGCATAGAAACCCAGATCAGAAAAAGCCATGGGGAGAGCTCCTTGCTGTGACAAAACCAAGGTCAAGAAAGGCCCATGGTCACCTGAAGAAGATGCCAAACTCAAGTCTTACATTGACAAGCATGGCACTGGCGGCAACTGGATTGCCTTGCCGCAGAAGATAGGTCAGTACCAATCTATGATCAAATTACTAATTATCTACTAATTAATCAACAAAGTTAATCGCTAAAATCTCATCATCATTACTTCTGATCCTTAATTAGGTCTTAAAAGATGTGGGAAGAGCTGTCGGCTGAGATGGTTGAATTATCTCCGCCCCAATATCAAGCACGGTGGGTTCTCTGAGGAAGAAGATAACATCATCTGCAGCCTCTATATCAACATTGGAAGCAGGTAATACTAAATTTTCAGGGCTACCCTTTTAACACTTTATCAGTGAGTTTGCTCCCTAATTTGATGGTGAGAGGATTGCAGATCTTTGTCTAGAACTCTAGTTGTAGTTGTATCACTTTCACTAGCCTAATTCAAATTATGTTGCTTAGAAAGTTCGAAACTCAAAGTAATTCTAAGTTAACGTACGTATGTTTGCAGGTGGTCTATCATTGCAGCCCAATTACCAGGGCGAACTGATAATGATATAAAAAATTACTGGAACACAAGGCTGAAGAAGAAGCTTTTGGGAAAGCAGCGCAAAGAACAACAGGCACAGAATCGTAGAGCCGCCACCAGCCTAAAGCAAGAGACCAAGAGATCAATTACTACAACAAACTATCATCTTCCTCCTGATGGCTTTCTGAACCATGTAAACCCTTACTGGGCACAAGAGCTTCCTGTACTGCCAGTGATGAGTTATCAAACCCATGACGCTCAAGTTCTTGAGGACCACCAGGCATCCATCAAGAACATGCTGATCAAACTTGGAGGAAAATTTTCGGACACCACAGATTCTTTATATCCGCCAATTGATCACATTTCCTCTGCCTCCTCAGATCAGTTCTATCAGAACTCCGGTATTGATAATATGCTTACTTTTTCACCAGTAGCCAACACCACCTATGCTCAATTGGGTCCAAGTCCAAGTCCGTCTATGTTTCATGGAGTTGATCATCAGAGTGATCTAGAAGCGGAGCTAAGCGAACTGGTTTACGGCAACAGCCAACCTCATCAACAAAATGATGGTTTGTCTGGCTTTTATCAAATGGAGACTTTGAATAATGGCAGCACTGGAGGGACAACTAGTACTTCTGCAGAGAGTGAAATTAGTTGGGGTGACATAAACTCCCTGGTTTATAGTACAACAACTCCGATGGTTTCTGACTACGAAAATAGTTGCCAACAAGTCATGCGGCCATCTGATTCTGCTTTTGCCGAGTCCTCCTATTTTGCTATGAAATATCAACACTAATGTACGTACATGGTTTGGGTGTGTAGTCTGTAAATTTAGACCATGAGGGTACCTGAATTTCAATCAGAAAGCCATCATGGATTGAGGATCCATCAGTAGGATTTGTTTACTTTGCAGTCTCTACTCTCTAGACATTCAATTCATCCATCTTTTAACAGCCTTAGTTTCTCTCAGTTGCTTATTGTTTCCCGTACTATTTCAGTCCCGGAAAGTGTTTTCATGTCAGACATTCTAGCATGTACGTTGTAAACATTAATTAATCAGACTGTCAATCTGAATTATTCTTTCAAGTGAATTTATGTTTCAATTCGTGTGTACGTATTTCATTTCACATTACCAGTATATGTTCATATATGATTAGGTAATAAATTGAACAGGTATCACTTCTGAAGTTTCATACTTATACTACTATCTAGCTGCAGTTGATGCAAGTCTACTGCACATATGTTAGCACTTAGCAGTGAAGTGAGTGAACGATTTCGGATGCGGTATGTACATGTTCGTACACAACTTTCCTCAGTTTAATTTCTGGCTATATGAAAGAGTTTCACTATTATAGATCTATCTGATTTTAAGGTTAAGGGGTCATATCACTCGAATAGTTATCTATGCCTTAAAGAAGCCGTGCCAGGAGCAGAATAAATAGAGCGACAATGCCAACTTTGTGCCTCTCAGTCTTAGTTTTTCTCAAACAACAAGGATGGATCTGGTCGATGATCACTTAGCTTCTTAAAAGCTTATACATATAACTGTGCTCTTCTGCAGTTGCATGGGTCCAAGTCTGGGTGCAGTCATATTGCACATTCTATTGACTAGTCTGATGGTGCAGTTAGTACTTTGAGGAATTACTTTTGTAATGTTGTATATATATCTCTCAGTTACAGCTACAAGGTAAAAGGGTACGTACTTTCAAATGGGATGAAATTCATGTGACAGAACAGAATTGTACCTGTGGATGAACCCTCCATGATATAATAATGGGGTGCAAGGTGCTTTGACATTTTGGCCATAACCTGTTCGGCTTTAGCATATAGGGCATCATAATGTGGCTGCATTCCTTTATAGTTTTCCTCGTGTCTGCAGTGACAACAGAAGCTCGATCTGAAAACACAATTTTCTACTCTGACTTGTAATTCCAACTTTCCAGATCAAATTAAACCGGAATTTAAATTGGGTAGGGTTATTATAAATTTAAATTTTCTACATTTATGTGTTTAGATGGATATAACAAGGTTATTATAAATTAGCTTAATCAATATTGTTGAGTCATTTCTAATAGTATAAGCTTTTGTAATTACTCACTAATGTACCGTAATATGATCGACCTTTGACGAGTATTTGGGATCTTTCTAGCTTGAACCAAAATAACCATATGTTTCTCACTTCTCAGTTTTATGCCGGAATGCAATGTTGCATGCATGTTCTAGTCCTATATTTTGGCTTTCATGTCTCGATTAGCATACTCATGATCTAACTGGTGTACGTGCCTTTAATTCTTAAACGTAGTCACATACACAAATAGCCTAATTGGGTGGATCGACCCCCTTCCCCCTAGCTTGGTCATGAGTGCTTTGTGCTCATCTTGCTTTTAAGGTTATTTTCTATCTAGTTAGGGAAATATTTGACGGATCGGAGTTGAATTCCTTCTCTTGGCACCATGAGTTTATGTTCATAAACTTATAATATCATTTAACATGATTCAGATGATCAAATAGATGAAACTGATAAAAATCACTGATAATTTAAAAGAAAGTTGAAAATGAAAAGAATGCAAAGAAAATGATGGAGAAAGTTGGAGGCTGCATTGTACTATTCTTCATTAAGGGCAAATGTTGTTACAATATAAATGCTCTTGCGATCGCAAGTCTTTTATATATCACTTCATGGATAAAATATCTCAAAAAGAAAAGAAAAAAGAAAAGTAAAATAGTAATCTCAAGTTCTCAACGTTGAAAATTAATATTGCAAAGAGAGATATCAAGGCAGAGGTCTTTTCTTGTCTATGCTTCACAAGTCAAAAGGAGATCGTAGAAGAAAAGAGCGCGCACCAAGTTAAACAATATTGACCTATGAACAGCTAGCCAAATCAATCCCAGGAGTCAAGCTCAAAAGTATAAAATCCAGGCAATCACTATAACAATATTTTACAACAATAGTTGGACATTATCATGGAGATAAACTAGTCGGCCTCATGTTAATGCATGTCATTTTCAATTAACAAGAGAAACTATATATTATTTCACGACATCTATTGAATTTAGAAGCATGTACGTAGTAAAACTTGTGTCCCCAGAAATAAGTCGATCTTCCGCAAGAAAGAAGAAGAAGAAGAAGAAGAAGAAGAAGAAGAAGAAGAAGAAGAAAGAAACACAACGCAAGTATTGCAACTCATAAATTCACCAGATCTATTAGCAAGAAACAGAAACAACTGCAAACAGCGAAACAGATCACATCCACACATTGCAAGGCGACAAGAATACGGCCAGCATCTAGGGTTTGCTCGAGCTTTTGATTTGTGTTCCAGACATTGCTCGCACTCTTCATTGCCAAAAACCTCTCATCACTCTCCACTCAGAAAACACAATAATATCATTGAACTCAGATCTTCATTTAACTTTTGAGGAGTACTAACTCTACAAATATGAGACAGTCAGAGTTGTCCTATACCTGTATATTGTTTATATGCCATTTTTAACATTGTGATCTATATATCATGGTTTGCTGGATTCTGAAATAATTGGTTCTATGTTTATTAAATTTCACGCAGATAGCCAACTAGAATGCAACTATTCTTTGGATTTACGCAGTCAAAAAAGTACCCACTAGCTAGTGTCTTCTCATATTTTGATCCTGGATCTCAATCCATGACATTTCCAGATTTGGGTTTCATCACCATTGATCCCACACTCGGTGTTATCTAAACCATCACGTCAAGAAAAGAAAATAATACAGCAGCAGCTCATAAATAATGATTTTGACTAACGGGTCATGTTCAGAGCATACCTGGTACTAATTCATGAATGGTATTGTCGATGGCTCAATTATAATTACTTCAATTCACTCATAATTTAAAAAAAAAAAATAATGAAAATGTTGGAAAATGTTAGCTTAGATTAGAACCATTTGGAATCCCACCTTCGAAAAATGAAGAGTTATCATTAGGTCATTAAAAATGACACCACACATACTAATAATATCGAGGTCTTTTGTGTTAAAAACCCCATACCTGACTTTCAGCCGGGGGTTAAAATAGGAGAATATCAGCAATTATTGAACCCGTGTTCCGATTCTTTTTATCCTTCTTTTCTTGATATGTAACGATATTAATCTGATACAAAATTATTGATCCCCGCAAAGTTGATTGTTCTTAAATACAATTCTAAGATTCCAAACATGATAATCTAATATCAGACCCCACTCTCTCTACATGAGTATATGCAGTTCATGCATATATATGGTTGTAATGACATGTTGTTGATCGTAACAAGAAAAACATGACTCTTGAGATAAAAAGTTACGAATAATTGATGAATTATTCTACTTTTCATTCTAGACAAAGCTTTGCCAACTTTAATTTCGTTTAAAGGTCAAACCGGGCCAACTCAAATAATAGATTGTTAATATAACATGAAGTTGTTTAAAAGCTAAAACTAAGTTCATCTTGACTTCTGTTCTTGCCTGGTGGGCTAATTTTTCCTTTCCATTATCCTAATCAGAAGCTGTTGACATATTTTGAAAACTGTTGCATCATTTGTCAATTCATTGAGAAATGAACAATTAATCATTGATTAATTATGCGCTTAAATATATGCCGACAAGTACAACTATTGCGGTATTTCTGACCATGGGCATCTAAGTTTTCTCTTACGATCGAGCTAGTTTATTTTAGTTTCTGTCGACAATCAAACTTTTCATAAATTTGATTATATAAAATACTGTTTTTCTAACACATCATTATTCAAAGAACAGAGAAGAGTTTGATGGAGGGTTCAGTCATAATCGTTTAATCAATCACATACAAGAATACAGACCAGGATTTGTCTGATGCATGACTCTCTAAAACATAATAGTTACTTATAATTAATCAAACTGTAGATGACGATTTTATTTTTTCACAGGTGAAGACCAAGAAACCCTAGTTGGCTACTTATATACAGTAGTCAAAAGAATTTATGAAACGAGTTTGTGTAAGCAGTGACATCGATCAAACAAGAAAAGAGCAGATGGGCTGCTGCAGTTCATGCCATACACACTACCATCTGACTGCAAACTGTCAAAAGGACCTGCTACGTATATGCTCCCTCCGAAAAAAAAGGGGGGGGGGGGGGGGGGGAGGACAAACAGAAAATAATCATTAACTAGGGCCAATGATAACCTCAGCTCAATTCAACTTTGTAGCAGAGACGGATGCACTTCAGAGACTGGTTGGGCTGCAGCCCAACCCAAAAAATGCTGAAATAAGCCCAAAGTATATATACTCAGCCTAAACCTAAAAAAAAAAAAAAAAAAAAAAACAGCAAATGCACTTCCGATGATCGGACCCATCAGAGAGTTCTCGAAGGACTCCATTCGACTCGTCAAGCGCTGCCACAAGCCCGATCGCAAAGGTAACCCAATCGCCGATCTCTCTAGATCTTTGTAGAATTTACAGGTTTTGAAATTCATAGATTCTTTGTGATGCAGAATTCTCCAAGGTGGCGCTGCGGACAGCGATTGGATTCGTCGTGATGGGATTCGTCAGATTCTTCGTCAAGCTCATCTTCATCCCTATCAACAACATCATCGTCGGATCTGTTTAGGTACTATTCGGTTCTGCATCGTTTTTATTTTAGTAATTGAATTTCAATAGAGATTTTACTTGCATGCTAGAGCGTAGGGATTGTGATTGTGTATTAGAATTTATGAGCTGATTCAGCTGAGGGAGGACTAGAATTGTTCTAGTGTGTGATGGCTTTGAAATCGAAGGCTAGTTTGTGTTTTTGGGCAATGCTTTTGTTAGAAATTTAGGAGGAAAATAGTGAAACTTAGCAAGTGGTGGAGGCAATAGCTTATAGCTGGATGCGACTGTGTTTTCGCTGACAATCTAATGTGAAATGGTTGAGGTTGTCTAAGGTGAGGTTGCAGTTTGAGTTATTAAGATGTTTGAGTATTGCATTGTGGTTTTGTTTGGAAATGCATGAGATTATATGATGTAATCATTGTAATGGGGAGACTATATTGTGGTATGATTGAGGAGTTTGAGCGCTGTGTGCGTGTGTCTATTTTCCTGTGAGTTTTATTCTGGCCTTCTTGTCTTTGACTAGTCACCTATTATTTGAAACCATGAAGAAAGATATATCTCTCTTTTGGTCTTTGTTGAAATTTAATAATGTTTCTACCGCATACCTTTGTTTTCTGGACTCCATATTGAGCAGATCATATGTCTAAGTGATCCTCCTACCGGGTTCAAAACCTCAAATGAATATTCACAAGTGCGCAAATTTTTTGTCGAGCTAAGATTAGCCCAACCCATTTTCTGATCCTGGTTACGTCCCTGCTTTGTAGCATAATTTATTTTCATGTTTTAGATACAATTCAATTTTGCTGGCTATGTGCACAACAGTAGTACTATACCTGCATGCTAGCGGAGGGATCCTTTTTGCCGTCATGGATTTGTTTAGCCGGAAATACTTATGTAACTTTACCCTGCAAATTTTAAGGGAGGCCAGAAGAATTAGGAGACGATTTGTTTAATCTAAAACATTACAGAACTGCAGAAACAGTCCTTAATCTTTTCAAGCCTCATCAATTATCATGTTACTGCAGCCTGTTCAATACTTCGGATGCCCAAAGATTATACCAATCATTCTTCCACGTACAATTAGAGATCGAAGAAAGGACTTCAACTCCAATGCTTACTAATTTTGCCAAAATTGTGCCAGCTGAAACAACGATTTCCTGCGAGTAATATATAGTCCAAATGATTCAGAGAAAACTGAGAAATGAAAACATACAAGCTTAAGCTTATATAGTTGACTGAGAAACACAAATAACTGACAGTGAGCTAGAGATCAAAAAGACCAATTAACCATGCAGTAAATAACTAAAACAATAATTAACTAATTAGGCACGTACTAACCGAAATATTACAGTCTAAGATGCAGTATACAGGTGAAGACATGCAATAAGCTACTTTTAGAATTGAGTACTGTCATGAGTGGAAAATCTTAAAGTGATTACAGTGATGAAGAGAATAATCCTCGACGAGAAGAAGCGCGCAGGAGAGAAAAGACTCTTAACATACGAACAACCAAAAGCACTTGTAAGTAATTGAAGCTACTTTTAAGAACATGCACCATCTAATTGATTCACTAAAAAAACCAATTAGTACTTAATTAATTAACAAACAAACGAACCTTGATTGAAGCCTTATTGCGCTGGTCACCCATGAGAGGACAAAAAACCCCCGACGACCTTCTTGCAAGCTTTTCCTTATTATATGAGATTATAATCACATTAATAATTACTTAATTAGAAGTTTAGAACCCCACGTATTTAATTAATTATGGAGTGACATTGACACTCACTAGCATGAGAATATGTATTTTCAATTAATCTCATTTGTTTGGATCCTAAAAGTTGGCAAACTTATACCGATCAGCTTAATTAAACAATCAATAATTCTTCGCAAAATCAATGTCCTCCAATATCCTTTATTCTGTTTCCAAGGAATTGAAGAAGAGGCTACGAAATTTTTGTTATTGAATTGATCGTGGAAGGCAGGAGTTCGTGATCCATGATGGGATGACAAGAAATTTCATTATTTTTGTTTGTTATGGAACATATGTCGATTTTGTGGAACATCTAATTGAGTTATCAGTTGGCTAATTTAGAAAATGCCAATTTTTTTAATAAATAAAGAAGGAAAAACTTCATTGAAAAACGAAGGATACAACGGATTGAGGAGTAAGGTTGGATCAATCACTCTAAACAATTAAGGAGGGAAAGAAAGAACCAAGACCCAGTAGACCTGCCGAGGGAAGTCATCATTGACACAACAAATAAAGAAAAGACACAACAAGAACAAAAAATAAAAAAGAAGAAGGAAGAAACAAGAAGAATTAAACACAACCGGGATCCATAACAAGCAAGAACAAGTCGTTTTTTCTATCATTCAGACAAGCTGCTGATGTTTGGCGCCTCCAAGCCAGCAGACGAACAAGTCAAAACACAGGCTACAACATCCGACGAGCGAATCGGAAGCTAATTTAGAAAATGCCAACTGAGATATTAAACCGCACAATCTCACATTCGACTTCTAATCTGTATATTGCTTCTAGGTGTTGATAATTGGAGTTTGGTCCAATTCTTCTCGACGCCTTTGGGCTTAAAGTGATTTTATTAGGGGTGCCCAGTTAATTATTGAGGTTTGGGTACACAAAAGTAATGGACCTGTTTGGGCCGGGCCTGAGCCAATCAGCGGTCGATTTGATTCGACTTGATTTATTCCAAGTTTAAGTTGATGTACGTGTATGCAAAATGTGAAGTACACGACTATGAAATTAACCTCAAATAATCAATTTCATTCGCCACGGCTAGCAACTTCATTGCTATACTTAGCCCCGGGAAGCTGCCTTGAATCTCCAGTGATATCTAGTCGCACAATTACACGCCGTGGTAACTTTCTCTTTGAGTTTTGGATAGTAATTGCTACAATAATAGTTAGCACTTTACATTACCCACATTAGTTAACTTTTCACGTTCAGCTAAATGTGTCTCTACTCGACCATTGGGTCTACCGGTCTAGTAACATAGTGTGTGAGTTTTTTATGAATGTAAATTACTGTTAACCGATGAGCTCCTTGAAATAATAATTAATGACAAAATTAAGAAATCTTATATAATGCAAATTATGTGTAGATTGCCTGAGTCATTGTATAGTGGCATGAAGTGGCAGTCCTCTTACAGCATATGGCATGGCTTTTGAAAACAAAGTTGATATTAACCAATTTGTCTGTGTATATCGACAATTGGGGACCGTCGTGCATAATTGTGACCCTCACCTTGGCCTGGCTACTATACAGTAAGTTTAATTAGTTTGGCCTTGCACTACTTGATTGCCTTTTAGTCTTTTACGAGCTTCATGAAAAGCACAAACTATACTTAACGGGATATCGGGGATATATATCTCAGCATCTTTTGGAAGCAATCTTGAAGAAACTGGACAAAGCACAATTTGTTGGAAAAAAAGAAGAAGCAAAACTACACATCCCATGAGTCCATGGCTGATAGTATGGGGAATCTTTGAATGCCCTGCACATTCTTAGTACAACTGGAGTTTTTGGAAATTTCCTTGGTTGCTGAGAAAACCTGTTGAATGAAACATGGCCGGTCAAAAACTATATATTTCAAGCTGCATGCATGCATGTTCTTACTGCAAACGGAAACCAAGTCATGATGGTCGTCCGGTCCGACTTTGTTCATAGTTGATAAGGACCTCTACTAAACTCTCAGACACAGTGGTTAGTGCCTCATTTGTCAAGGAGCATATCCTGCAAAGTGATCCCATTGATGAAAAAATAGGCCAGCTTTAGACCTTCAAATCTGCTACAAAATCCGCAGTAAAAACTTGAAGGCTAAGACACGGGTCGAGTTACATGTATAATAGTCGGTTTTCTATAAGTCTTTATGTGATGTAAGTTTAAAATGTACATTACGGCGTTTACTGATACAAGTTCAAGTTTGACATGAATACTGATCAGTGTGTGTGTCGTGTGTAACTCTCTGGTGGAGTTCCATCATATATATGAAGCTTGAATCCCAGTTCTAACAAACCCGCATGGAAGCAAATCTTTGAGTCCCATTGTAAGAGAAGCCTCAGAATTTTGGTAAAGAACAGAAGATACCATGCATCCAATTAAGATGGCTTGTTTGGCTTGATTAACTTGATGCTTAATACATGTTAAAACTCTATAAATTAATAATTTCGACACTGGTATAAATTATTATTTAATCGATGTTATTAATTTATCTAGGTTAATTTATCACTAATTGATCATTTTGAAACCGACAAAAAATATGAATTTATTGAAATTATTAATTTATCGAATATTCAATTATTAGAAAATGTTTATTTAGTACTAATTTGGCTCTCTCAATACCCATTCCAATGACCATCTTAGTTTCTTCCCTTATTAAACATAAAGTAACAACTCCTATTGTCCATTTGAACAAATCTTTTCAACCCTAATACAGTTTTAATTTTTTTCTTCCTTTTTTGTTTTTCTGTCTTATCTAACAAATTTTTGAATTATAACGTGCTGAGAAAGTGGAAGATAGAGTAAGTTTGCCGAAAGGTCACCCAACTCCATCGGCGTCCCATGGGCGGTCGCCGGAGTCCGGTTGTCGGATTCCGGTCACCAAATTTTTTCGCCGGATTTTTTTTTTTTAATATTAAATTACTGACTCTGACTTTAAGCATGTTACTGACTCTCAGTAATCAGGTAACTGACCCCCAGTGAAATGAATACCGACCCCCAGTATGCAAATTTGATGACTTATTGTAAACAATTATTGATTTTTTTTCCAAATGAAACTAAGTAGCATCATATAACACCTAGAGTGTTGCTCACCTGGTCACTAATTGAGCAAGAGATTCATGCTCAACTACCTTTAGATTTCGTCCAAGGGTTAAGAACAAAGCAGCTCAACTTAAAAATAATTCTCCTCACCCTTGGATTTACATCCAAGGGTAGTTGAGCATAAAACTCTTGGTCAACTAGTGACCAGGTGAGCATTCCTGATAACACATATCACAATTCCAAAAGTGATTCCAAATCCAAATAAATGAGGTCTTACATACTTCTTACTTAAGAGATATATCATATAACACATTTCATACAAGATTCCAGTAAGATGATTAGTGACTGGCTCCAAGTATCCAGGTTACTGACCCTCAATAAGATGATTATTGACCCCTAGTAAGATGATTACTGACCCCAGCAATAATATTACTAACCCCAGTAATAACATTACTGACCCCCAGTAAGCAACTTACTGACCCCCAGTAACCAGGTTCTCTCGACCTAATCTGGCTGTCTGTGTCTCCATTCTGCTTCTTACGATCTCATCACCTCCCGCGACCCATAACCCCAATTACTGACTACCCTTGCTTGCACTACCACCAAGTTTAGCCACTGACTACCTCCTTCGCCGCCACGGCCTCGTCTTGGCTTTCACTTCTTTGGGTGCGGCTCCTAGATGGCTTCCTAGTGATGCACTATAAATCTTCTAATCTCCCCCTTGCTTGGTCTCTGTTCGAATCAAGTGTGCGGTTGTCTTGGACTGACCTGGGTATTTTATCCAGATCTAGATGGCCATCGTTGCATAGACAAGAAGATGTAGGCGTAGTATGGTTTGTCACCTGCTGTCGATGGTGGTCATGGCCTGGTTCAGTCCATTTTAATTCCCTTAAATTATCAATGTTCTATTGTAATTATGTACCAAAATTTCATGATTCGTTATTCAATTATATCCTCACAAATTGGACATACAATAATTTGGTTTTTTATAATTTTCTATCAAAACATTTAGACGTTGTATTGCATGCATGAAAAACTGTACGTACATACAGGAAATTAAAGAATCTAGAGCTTAATATTACTTCAAAATATATAGTTTCTGTTTCGCATATACCACCCATATTTCCTGATCAATTTCTCCCGCAGAAAATCAAAGAGGCCAAGAGGCTTCAGCTCCGGAACAAAAACAGATCTGAATTAGTGAAAACTTACAAAACATATCTATCATATGCCCTGTAAATGAAGACAATATCTCATTGTCCAATCATTATTTCACATAATGATTCCAACAACAACACTGATCTATCTATCTATTTGTGGAGCCTCATAAGCCCTGGTATAACTAGTGTAGGATGTATTCAAGATTTCTTGGTATGGGAAGTGGGTAAGGAGGCATTAGTGTCATGAGAGATCAGTGAGGCAAATGAGCCATGTTCATGGTGACCCTCATTGTCTCCATCCAAGTGAGCATGGGCAAGGGGAGGGCATACCAGGTTGCTCCTTTCATTGAGCCTCAAAACAAAAACCCTAAAACCCTACCCGACCCTCTTCAACATTCACAGCCTACATTTGTAGAATTGAAATTGATATACAAGCAGGTGTTCTATGTTCCCCTACCATGTGATTTCCCTGGCATGGCCTTTGCTCATGTGAAACCCACATGTCACCCATAAGCACGTAATCAAAATTGTCATATCCTGATGCCAACTGAAAAAAACTACCCCGATTCATAATCTGTTGAAAACCCAGGCCATTAGGTAAGATACTAACATCATCATATATATTCTTCTAATTAAGATTAGTTTAGATCTTTTGCTAATTTCTTCCTTAGCTTTCTTGTCAATGCCCCCATATAATATGTGTAAAGAGGACATTATAGCTCTAGGGGTAATCATAATGTTTATGTGTGTTACTCTGTCGATAAACAGCTTCATTTGTCAAAGGTTTTCATGTCTGCATGAAAAACAGCTTCACTTGATGACTTAGATCAGTTAGATGCTGCCTAAGTCGGTTTATTTCAGCTTAATTGAATAATTAAAGTGCAATTTCCTATTTAATTATTTTCTTCATTTTTTTTCTGTTACATTTTCATTAATTCATTAATTGAGTTATAACAAATTAAAGTGGAAATTCTAATGTGCCGACGATTGTCAATGAACAGCAGAACAGGTCTGTGTTTGAAACATAAAGTAAAGACTCTTCCGCCATTGCTGTGCTTAATCACCTGCACCAAAGCTGGCCAAGCAATCCATTGGATCGATTAGAGGTCCTAATTAAGAGAAAGTGATTTGATTGAATTACTGTATATATATATATATATATATATATATATATATATATATATATATGTAAGTAAGAATATATTATACACATCTGCCGCCCAGGATCTGGTTGGATGTTCCCGTTGAAGAACATAGTTTAACGAAAACGCGTTGAAAGATCTTAATAATAGAGATTTCAAGGAATGGAGCTACTATGCTAAAACTAATCGTAAATTGGATCATAACTGATTAACTGGTAGACCTACCTGAGATCTTCCAGTTGATGATCCTCGGTTTTGTTTATAACAGAATTCATTAATTAGTTAACCAGAACTGAATTATATATATATATAATTAAAATGCAGAATTATGCAGCAAAAACTATTTTTCCTCAGGGAATATATGACATGCATATAGTCAACAAGAAGCGAGATTCAAATCGACCAAAATTCCGACCTTTATATTTTAGTTGATACCAAATATTAATAATGAGAGTTAACAAATTAGTTCAATTCCTTCCACATGCAAGGATCATGGCCGTTGGGGAAGTTATATTTCAGAAAAGACTGAAACCACATAGAATCCTCATAACCAAATTGTAATCTGGAAATAACGTATGCATGGTAGCTAGGTGTATCAATTATTCTTATATATAAACATTATATTATGGGTATCAAGCCATTTCTTTTGAATTATTATTGTTCATATGCACTTTTATAATGTGATATATCATCTATGTCAACAAGGGGGGTGGCAACATTTTAATATCCCTGTCACATGGGATCCATCGAAGTGGTTCTTCATACTAAGCGAACTAGGGTTAGCTAAATTAGGAAGTAATCATGTGATAGTCAAACTAAACTAAACAAAAAATAGGCAGCTTGAATCGATAATTTGGTGGTTTCAAAATCTCAGAAAATTGCGGGAATAAGAGTTGGTGCATGATACTTTTGATTTGAAGGTAGTGATGCATATGATGTTGGAAACATAGCTATAGCCTATAGCAAACTGAATTACTTTGACTAGGGATGAAGCCAGGATTTTGAAATATACCGGGTTAAATTTATCAAATGATTTTTTTTTATTTGATGAAATTATTTAATTAATATATAAATACTGAAATTATGAGTAACATTATTTATTAAAAATCTATCCAAAATGATTGAATGTTAAGTTCCTTTTTAGTTGAGAAACAAATAGTTGAGTATGGTATAATAAAAGCATAATTATTGATACATTTTTTACCATTTTTAATGAAAAAATTGCTCTCCAATTGTGGAAACTAGGTTTATTGTTGATAATTTTTCTAATCATATAAATGTAGGTTGAACTATCTAGTTAAACTTCATTCTTTATCATAATCTACACATGTATTAAAATGATTGATTGATAAAAATTACCCGGGCTACAGCCTTGGTAGCCCTTCTCTCCGTCCCTGCCTTTGACTACAATCTATGACTATCAAAATCACCCACTTAGATTGCCATAATCTTTCAACGCTTGTTATTATAAAACTAAGGGTAGTGACTAGGGAGGTTACTGAGGAACAATTTTGGAATGAGGCAGTCTTAGCGCATTCTGTTTGGTTTCACTGTCTTCCTCTTCTCGTGTCCTCAACGCGCGCTCCTCTTGGATCAGTTAGAAAATCAGAATATTTCTAATAGGTTTTATGTTGTAGTTTCTTTTTCTTTCTTGTTTGTATCATCAGAAAAGAAAGAAAAAAACATATGACACGAGAACGACTACCATTCGTAAAAACTAGCTAAAGTAGTAAAAAAAAAAAAATTAAACTGCCTTATAAACTCATTGCGGAAAAGTTTTCTTGGGACAAGATAAATAGACAGTAATTATAAAAGGATTGATATAGTTGCTATCTATGTTTCTCAATAAGTTGAAAGAAAATGATAACACCAAAGTTTAGTTGTAACCTAACCCTAATTTGTGGAATTAAAAGCCAAAGACCCTCTTAAAGTTTTTTTTTCCTTATAAGGGGTGACTCAAATCTCAAAAGTGTCTTGATACCAAAAACAAAAAAGTTCATATTTTGTAATAATATTTTAGAGATCGAACATACACCGATCAGCTCATTGGGAAAACCCGAGCATACCTCTCTCTATATATGTACCAGACAAGCTTTTGAAGCAATCATAGCACTCCTCACTGACCAGAAAGTTCACAAACTATGTCTTTTAATCCCACTGTTATTAACCTTCCTTGCTACCCACTCTTCCTGATCACCTGAATTACGGTTGATGGTCGTCATCATATTCCACATTTCCACCTTTGAACATCCCCAAAGATTTCAACTATCTTCGTTTGCACTCTCTCTTTCAGTTTTCAACGAACACATATATGAACCCTAACTCCACATACGTACCGATAGCTGATTGACTTCTTACTCTTTAGCCTCCAACGCACACAAACTCTTCCATGGATCACATCGTAAACTATAATTAATGAAAAAGTACTAGGGCAAATTAAGAGAAGGTATTAAAAGTAAGCTTTCCTACACAGACGGCTAGAAAATTGTTAAGCTACGGCGATCGACCGAGAATTAGTGGATATCTGCCGGCCAAGTACGTCGGCAGTAATAATGTGCGTCGACAAGGCCTTGATTCTGAAGCCGCAAACTAAGATGGCGCCATTACTTATGCTATTTTATATGAAAATTGGGCGATTTGGCTATTAAGCAACAGATTAAGTTCACACTCAAGTCACGTGATTTGGAATAAATATAATTTGATCTCTGAGGCACAGTAGTACAAGTAATCACATTGTTTCTTGAATTAATACTAAACATAATACATCGTAATCACAATCCCATTATGGTTTCGAAAACACTAAGAAAATCTGGTGCATGCCAGGCATGACTCATCAAGCTAGTTTTACAAATGAAGCTAAAGCCACTTCAAATCCATAAGGCTGGACCGAGTGCACTTTCTACGTACATTTGAAAAAATGATAACAATAATGGCAAAAATCAACCAAAAAAATCTGACTGAAAAAATACTTCAGCCAATAATGTAGTCTAAGAATGTGCTTCCTTTCAACAATTTCCGTCTTCTAGGCAGTCGAACCAGGCTATCGTTTAACGACCGGGGATAGGGCTGCGATCGTCGAACGATAGCCGGAAAACCCACTTGGTGAGTGACCGTCTTCTCGAGTGGTATAAGCGGCTGGTTTGTTGGTGTTCGTTCAACTCCGGGATATTGTAATATTCCGTTACAAAAGACTTCATACGTTGCAGTGCCAGGTCCAGAGTGTCCTCGGACATGTTAGCAAAACACACTCGAAACCAACCGGGTTCCGTGCAATGGCACGAGGATCCGGGAGAGATATTCAGGCGGACCTCGTAGACAATCTTTCTCCAAAGCTCCATTTCGGCTTCGAAGGTGTTAGACCGGAGCAAGTGCCTCATGTCCACCCAACAGAACAAACCGGCATTGCCCTTGAGGCAGCTTATGCCGGCTTTCTGAAGTCCAGACACAAGTTTCTTTTGCCGTTGTCGGAGTCTCCTGTGGTTCTCGGAGATGTAGTTCTTGGTGAGTTTCTTGTCCGATAGCATGGCGGCGAGAAGGTACTGAGTTTGGGAAGAGACGAGCCCAAAGCTCGACATTTTTGTTGCTGCAGAAACGACCCTGTCGTCGTTGGAGTAAATAGCACCAACTCGGAAACCCGGAAGACCAAGATCTTTGGAGAGGCTGTAGACAACATGAACTCGGTTCCAAAGTTCGGAACCAATATTATCGTCACACTTTCTCTCTTTGAGAATTTCCATGACGCTGACAAAGTTTGGGGTGCTAAAAGCAGTGCCGGAGTATATCTCGTCACTAACCAGATGAATGCCTTTGTCCTCAACGAAGTTAAGGAGCATGTTGAGCTCATTTCTGGTCATTGTTGTTCCTAATGGGTTTGATGGGTTGGTGACCAAAACGCCCTTGACTCGCAAATTACGCTTTTGGGCCTCTTGGCAGGCTTCTTGCAGAGCGGTTTCAGTAATTTGGAAGCCATTAGAGCTGGTGCAGTGAATGGGAACAATCTCAACCCCAGTACGCCACTTGAGGTCTCTGTCAAATCTGGAAGAAATGCAAGTAACTAAGATCAGTAACTCTACGTTGATTATATATGAAACTTAAGATTTTTTACGTAGTGTATACAAAAACGAGTACGCACCCTGGGTAGTATGGAGTAGGAAGAAGAAATGCTTCTCCGGGCTCGGCGAGGCAAAACATAAGAGTCTCGTTGGCCGAGGTTGCACCGGCGGTGAGGACCAAGTGGTTGGGATCAAAGCTCACTTTGTTTCCTCTGATTTCAGACATGAATTCCGCCAATGCTTTTTTGAACTCCGGAATACCGTGGTAGTCTTGGAAAAGAGCAAGCTCCCCGAAAATGGATTCTCCGTTTCTCTGGAATCCGGCTGCGTCGGGATTCTTCGCTAGCCACGACTTGAGAATATCGAAGCAGAGCTGTAAAAGGAAATATAAACATGGACGTGAGGAAGGTTCAAGAGTACGTGCACGTCAAGAAACAATAATTGGATGATTTGAAGCCAGAAAATATTAATTACCTGATTCTCGGCAAGTCCCATCTGAATGATCCCGTTTGTGTTGCTGACCTCATGAAAAGGGTTCTTCTCATACTCCTGCCATCCTAGGAAGTAAGAGGAGTCCTGGCCATGGGAGTTACACGTAGCCTTGGTTGACAGCATGCACATTTTGGTGTATGTATAAAAGTGCAAAAGATCAAAGAGAAAGAGATAGAGTGAGATATTGGTTTTGGACTAAAATTTTGAAGGTGATAGAGTGGAGATGAGGTCTCTATAGGGCAAGTTGGATTATAAGAGATGGAGAAAGAGAGGGGTGGAGGGTTTTGGATTTAGAATGTTGAAGATGCTTATTGTGTTTGGGAGTGGAGAAGAGGTCTATATATAGCAAGTTGTATTATAATTATGGGATATCATTTTGATTTTGCTTAAAATGAACTAATCTAATCAAACATGATAATGATAATTGTACGCGCTTTCCTCCACCGTCCCCAAAACAAAGCAAAGATATGGAGCAGACTTTGACACTCCCCAAGTTTTACTCAAATGGATGTAGGAAGTGTTGTGCACCATCTACGAGCTCGCGTGGACATGGAATTGTTTAAGTAGGAATTGATAGGGTGATTAAAACTGTGATTAATAGTGAAAATAACAAAGAAACAAAAATTAAGACATACTAGACCATATTTTGTTGAGAAACTCAGAAACCCTTATACCGACAAGCAAATATCGAAGAAAATGGGCGAAGTGACCCACAAGCCCGACCCTAGACTTTGCCCCGGGTCCATATGCTGCTTGACTGAAGTAACCACAGCTAATATTGTCGGCCATTTTTCTCAACACTATTTAACTTTTTTCTTATAAGCTCTTGTGTCTTGCCTAGTTTTGCAACCCTAGTGAGCAAACAAATCTTTTTATTGGAGTCAAACATTTGAAACTCTCTCTCTCTCGTTATCTTTTAGGAGTGTGAGAGACGTCTGAATCATACGTAAATTTAATACATGTGGTTGAGATGCATTTATCTTTTACGGTTCCTTAAAACTGTCTCTTAAATGAACAAGCCAGCCTGTGAAACATTAGTAATGGTACTAACTATGAGTAATAGTTAATGGAACCGAAAATGTATGGAAGTTATTGTAGTTATTACAATTCATGCATTGGAATTTCAATATATTCTACAATCGAAAACGCATAACTAAAAAAAATAGATAAAACCAAAACTTACGTGGCCGATTGATTGTTTTATATATAGGAGATTCTCCACCTACGTGATCGATTGATTGAAATACTACAAAATAGTGTAAAAAAATCTTTGATCGAACTGCCCAAATCGATCAGTTGCAAATCTTTCGAGTCGTTCATAATGCATTTGTCTCTAGGCCAGTGGGGACTGGTGTTTCTTTTTGGAACGGAAATGATGAAGCTACTTATTAAAAAACTGCAGCATAAGCTGAAAAAATATTGATCGAAGTTGGTGGATTAGGAAAAGGAAACTATTAAAGCAAGCAATAATGATTCTTAACAACTTGTAACCAACATTCCCGCCCTTAGTTTCTGCTACCTGATTTCTAAACTCATTCCCATTGTAATTGGCATAGATTATATTTATCAATTATCAAAGCTGTTCCAATAAAGAGATGTGAAAAAAAAGGTTAAGAAATTAAGTATTTCACATGAAATAATTAGAAATATATGCAGGTAATAGAAGTGATTTCGTATATATATATCTGATGGGACAAATTAAGTAGGTGATGTTTGTGCCCCTTCTCGATTCTGCTCTCTTTGGCAAAAGTGAGTGACGGGTCAGTATTATGGTGTAGCTTTCTTCATCCTTTCTGGCGTTGATGTTGTCTTGCTATTCAGGGGTAGGTGTGTATCACTCAATAATGGGGAAGAAACTACTATGATCGATGTAACATTCCTAAAACTAGGATTAGATATATACTTGTCTTTTTGATACGTGAAACAACGGCAAGTCATACATCATCTACATGTAAAATTTAAAATCTTTTGTTATTTCTCGAAACAAGTCTGGAACGTAACATAGCTAATTGGGAGATCCAATTGTATGCTCAGTTCTATTTACTGAACTACAATTTTGCATTGAGATGATGTCAAAATGGCTACCGATCCGATTCGTGCTTTTACATATTGTCAAAATATATAATAGAAACATGTATAGCCATCTCATCCTTGAATTTTCTCAAAATAGCTACCAATCCTTTATGTCAAATTAAAGATCTAATTAGGGACACACTGTTAATAAAAAAATTTTAGGCCTTTTACCCATGATTAGTGTTAGAGACACCAAAAAATTATACCAAAATCTTATACCAAATGATCTGGCTGTGCCAACTCACCACCTATATTTGGAAGGTATTGCTGACATGTATTTTCGATCTATACAAATTCATCTATTAAAATATTTAAAATAAAATAAAAATCCAAACTTTTTTTTTCTTTTTAAAACAAAAAATTCAAAATCCAAACCTCTTACACTATAGTAGAAATTTTTTTTTACAAAAACTCTTGCAATGTATGGTCATCGTTTTCATCAAGAGGAGGAGAGATCGATCGACGTCTAAAATCAATTATGTAAATATATGCATGGTTGGTCTAGCAAGGCCAAAGAACAACTACTAGTCAAGTAATTAACTCAAGTTGTGGGAGTCCATGTAGATTAATTCTTTGATTGTTCGATTCAATCTTCAAAAAAGATTCAATCCCTTATTAAAAGAATAAATTGTGAAAAGATTGTGAAGTGAGAGAGAAGGAGAGAATAACCTTGGTAATTTGGATGGTTAGTAATTGATTCATATATTAGATTTAGAACAAGAGTTTTAGCATTGTTTCATGGCTCACATCAGAAACAGCAAGAAAAATGGAATTGTTGCTCAAGAAAGAACATATTTAGGGTTTTTTCTTTGACTGAATAATTTTTGGTTTTGATAAATTTTGATTCTGTTTTTTTTTAAACTTGTATTATTTCCATATCATTAGTCGATCTCTTAAAAGAAAGATTGATGACAAGGCAAGTGCCACATATCATTCGGTATTAATATTTGGTATAACTTTTTGGTGTATTAAGCATTTTCCTTTACCCATATACTAGTCACAAGTCACAACAATATTTGAAACTCACAATATTTTATTACAATTTGAAGAGCTGGTTGAATGGTTTTGATATTTAGTTTTCAAAGTTAGTAATGACGCAATCCATACTTAGATGACTACTCAATCTGCAAAACTAATTAGAAACTTTTCTCTGATTTGGCTAATATAATTTGTGATACTAGTAAGAGGGTAGGGAGCTTGCCGGGTTTAAGCTGAGAATAAGACGACATATAGGACATTTGATTTAACTTCAAATGTGAGGTCGTTTGTCTATCCTACGTTTGTATATTTTAACTGAACACCAATTCACAAGATGCAAATTTAACATTGGCAGGGTACGTTCGAACCAGAACGTGGATTTGGAGGCCTTAAGTACCAATTACCATCTCAACTGACTATATCTTATTTTGAAATAATGAATCTTACAATACTTTGAATGAAACAACTCATCTAAAGTAATAATTATTCTAGTACGTACACTCTTAATTTCATATCGTATTGGATAGCTTTTCAACATATAAAACATACCACCATTTTGTAATCAATCAAACTTTTGAGACTTTTTGTAGTATATGTACTTTTACGGAAGCAACTGAGATAAACTATGGTAATCAAATCTCAGGATAACTCTCTAATAAACGTATTTGTCAAACTATCTATTTACATTTCATGTGATTTTTTTTTTATCAAATTGACAACTAATATGCTACAACGAGTCTGTTGCTGCATGTAATTACATTCTAATATAAATTTTAATTAATAACGTACTTAAACATAATATGCAAATTTATCAACAAACCGTTTTGTCACTCTACTTGTAAAGCTGATTAATTAAGTTGCGATATGAACTAGAATGAACGTACACCACGTGGTTTGTAGTAGAGAGGGGCTATTAGGGCATGTGAAGCCCTCGTTTAAGTGCCCCCCACCCCACATTCCAAGCACACATTAAGAAATTAGGGACCATGAGAGACCTATAGTCCTTGGTGACAACTAACATGATGCTCCACGTTAGTCCATTCCTAAGGAGACACTCCCATGGACCATCTGCTCCCTTTGTTTAACATCGTAGGGTCGACCCCTTCCTATCTTTATCATCCTCCAATCCATTTCTCTTAACAATTTCGTACTCATCCATTTACTTACATATATAATTTCTAACCCATCTATAATGTCAACGAAAGCTACACTGCCTATCCGCTTGATTAACTAGTCGAACCGTATTCCACACAGACGTTATTTCAACCTAGCTCGATCAAAGTCTTCCCTATAGTTTACACGAACCATTCAGGTCAACATGCAAATTCATTTTTTTAATTAATTTAATATAATTTCAATAACTTAACAATCATTAAATTAGGTGAAACTTAAACGAACAATTCGGATCAAACAAATTCGTTTCTCTCATTAATTTCACGATCATCAAATTATGTGAAAATTTGTAGTGGTGATCATGTCCTAAATATTGAACAGTAGATACATAAAATATGACAAATTAAAAAGTGAGCTAAATAAGAAATTAGATTTCAAAGCGAAACTTACATAGTATATATATATTCAAGAAATTTTTTTTTTTTTTAGTTTTTGTCTTCGTATTCGGGACCATTGACTATTGAGTAAAAGTCGTGAAAAAGATAAATTGTTTGAAGTTATGTGCAGACTACTACTACTGCTTATAGGTGTCTTGCTTGCGAAGGAAGGGAACGATCATTGTTTGTGGAACTGTGCATGCATGTTCTAGCTGGTGTGTACTCATTTGCCTGGAAATTATGTAACGTTGAATGGGATTGATAAAGATGGTGAATCTATGTACCAATTGACTTTCTGGATCTACTTGCACCAATTGGTATACATAAGATCAATGAAGCAATATCTTTGTGTTGCCATAATTTTAGAGATGATCGCTTCGTTCAATTAGTTGATTGAACAAGCCGATCAGGATAACGACTACGGCGATCGACGTTTCTTGGCTTTGAAGAAGAACCCAGGATTCATGAATTCTCTGTACTGATATATAAATCTTGTCTTGTATGCATGTACGATATTTGTAGAATAAGAGAAACCAATTATTCTGTGTTAGCTTTAGATTGCTAGGTACGTACTCTAATATCATGCTTGTTCTAAATCCTTCATCTGCTGATTGTCCATATCTGGCTGTATGTAGATGAGAACTAAAGCTATATATAGCCTACATGCAGTATCAAATCAAGTCAGATAATGCGTTTTTACACTATATGCACGCCATCATCTTGTTGTAATTAAACTTTTAATGTATCCAGAGGTTGGCTTGCTCAACAATAGGTTAGCATGTATCTACTTTCTGCAAAGTACCAACACTAGAGGCACAACTCAGCTAATTAAGACCAGAAGCGTATCACCAATAGAAGTATCACCAATAGAAGAGACTAATAGTGCACACCTAAAGGCTTAACACACAACTCAAGGTCCGATCTATTGGAGTTGGGGTAAACAAGTTATATATATAATTGATATATATTATGAGCTCGCTAGCTCACATTAGAATAGATGACCATAATGATAATTTGATGAAATAAATTTGGTATAGAAACTTTGATATTGGGCATGAAAGTTACATAATACTGTACTTGATAATTAAGGTGCGGATATATATGACCTTACTAGACTTCGAAATTCAAAGATCGTCAACCAGCAAGAGCAAGCTAACTATATATGGTTGACAAAACAATATATATTAATTAGACATGCATATATAGTTCTTATATGTAGAAGTAAGATCGCTATATATTGTCCTATCCGTTATATATCAAATCATAAAAGGTCAATTAAATCAAGTTGTTCGAAGTTACACACCACTACTTGTAAGTAGAGGACCATTTGTGCTACCCACAGTGATGCATGATTCTTTCAGACCAGGTCAAGTTTTGTCTTGTTATATCTCGATGGGTAACAGTCAAGCATGGAGTGTGCCTTGATCTCCCATCAATAATGGGGACTTATCCAATTATTTGCTGCTGCAGAAAACCATCTAATTCAAACAATTAATCCGCAGCCGAAATCATTTGTGCGTTTAGTGATCGACTTCCTTATTGCAGTTCAGATTGGGACTCGTCCAGCCAAGCTTGAGGGTGATATGAGTGTTCGCTTACTAGCTGACTTGATTATAATGTGCTGTTTTAGTGGTTAACTACTTCAGTGTCACTGTGCAGCTGCTTGTGCATGTTAGACTGTTACACTACTACACAAACATATACCAGTATTGGGCCCTGAACCACACAAACCGGACCCGATCCTTTCAAATTCCGGAGACATACTAGGTGGTACCATAGAATTTTCCGACATGTATACTAGATATGTTTCGAGGGTTGATTTTACTTCTACATTACTGAAGAGGTGGAGATCATTGTTTCTGTACCTTTTCAATTTTGGGTTTTGGATTTCTATTCTTCCTGAAAGAAATTATGGATTATTGAAATTGAAATACAGAAAATAGAAATTGAAATACAGAAAATATAAAGAACACTAGAAAGGCTCGAATGTCTACATCTTGTATTCAATTGTTTGAAGGAGAACAATACATCTTAAACTATTTATAGGCTAGGGATTACAAGCAAATGTCTGTACTACCCTCATATGGTTAACACCCCCCCTCAACCATATGCTTGTTACCAAGCATTATGGTTGGAAGAGACAATCAACCAAACTACAACCAAATTACATGATGTAGAGCATTACAAAGATAACATCCCAAAAACAAAACCCAATAACCTAATAGCAAAATGAGTGCAATTCATAGAGCAAGATGACAAGACTGTGTTGGTAGCAGCAGAGCACTGAAGCAGCAAAGATGAGAGAAACCATGGCCGCAGGGCAGCAAAGGAACCAACTAAAATCCTGAAACTTTTATATATCTCTTAATTTTTGAAAACTGAAAAATTGAAAGCTCCATATGACTGCGCACTGCCTCAATCATTCTTTTGAAATTCTTTTGAAATTTTGTGACCACATATACTGCTACCAAACTCTAAGAAAAACCAGCAGCCCAATAACAAGATATAGCAGCAGTAACTTAGTCATCTCCACTCTACTTCCGATAGAAACCCAGAATCATATAACTATATTACTGCAGATGTCGAACTGAAGCTTATAGGCAATGAATGCACAAAATCATAACAGTCTACTGCAATTTTAGACACCTCATTTGCATCTGCAACCTGCCAATTCCTCCATCACTAGAGCAACAGAACAACTTAATTTGGACACCCATCTCTCAAATAGGCAGAAATAGCACACAACCCATACATTCAAACCATAATCCAACTCTTCATGCCAATTCACCAGTCCGAAAACAAATATAAAAACTTCTTCGTCAATCTTGACTTCAAACATGATTAAAAGAAAACCGGAAAAACTGCTGAATTGTGCACAATAGCCAAACCATTGAGAGAATCCATGAATCAAGTAATAGTGCTACCTCATCGAAAAGATATTGCCAAATTTTGCTGAAGTGATTGCACACTATGGAAGAAATGCCAGCTCAAGATACTCACCCCCCCATTCACCTTATATTCACCCTCAAATCACATCTGCTTCTATTCACAAGTCATAACCCACAAAGCTACTTGCTGCCAACACTTTACATCTGCTGTTATACATACTTAATTCTTCATGTTTTAACAAATGGTCATTCAAGGCAGCAATGAGCAATGATAATGTGCAGTAATAATACCAATTAGCCATTCCTACAGAAAACATGTAAACATCTCCCAACAAGAACACCAACTGGCACATGGAACCACATAATCAAACTGAAGTCCCATCATCTAACCAGAGTCACCAGTCCAAAAGAAAAGTAAAAATCTTCTTCAAACTTTAAAAACTTCAACTTAAACTTCAATTGAGAAAAACGGACAAATGATGATTCTATGCAACACAATGGTGACCACAACTTTAATTACACGAACCAAGTGATAGAGATGCCAATCGGAAAGAGATTACCGAAATCTGATAATAGCTGAGGTGAAATTGGAATCCACGGAACTTAATCGATGAGACGTCGGAGCTGAGAATCAAAGACAGGAGTCACCAACAAAGGTCTACGCAAGAGAACGAAGCTCATATTCCGAATGTGGGAATAAAAAAGAGTGACCACCGACATCACCCCCTCCGACGTCACACAACGATTGACGACGAAAGAAGATCTAGTCTCGTCCAACCGGCGCGAATAAGACGTCATAGAAAAGCGATGAACAACAAAGGGTGCAAGACGCTGATGGTGACAAAATTTGAGGGTTTGATCTAAGGCTTTGATTTGGGGAGACTGGGCTTCTACATCTGAGGTTAGGGTTTTGAATTGGGAAAGTTGAGACTGAACTACTGAAATCAATAAACGCGGAAGCAACTAAACACAGAGGCCAAGGCACCAGATTGGATACCAAGGCTCTGATACCATGAAAGAAATCATGGATTATTGAAATTGAAATACAGAAAATAGAAATTGAAATACAGAAAATATAAAGAACACTAGAAAGGCTCGAATGTCTACATCTTGTATTCAATTGTTTGAAGGAGAACAATACATCTTAAACTATTTATAGGCTAGGGATTACAAGCAAATGTCTGTACTACCCTTATATGGTTAACACTTCCTACTGTTCATACAACCTAAAAATGCATGTTAGGAGTGTCTACCAGAATTGTTTCAGTTCACGACTTCACATTACTGATTGATCAGCCTAGACAAAGTGGCAAACAAACAGGTTTAGTTTCTACGTTCCACCAAAAAATGAAACGTAAAATAGACCGTCTCTTGGGAATACACATTGGCATATATATCGATCACTATATCAGTATGCTTTGAGGTAGTTCTAAACTTTTGCCATTTAGGCTATAGGCCTGTAGTTAAGGTGTTTTCTCATTGCAACTGGTTTGGTGTGCGTGGTAACAAAAATGTCCTCATTTCATTTAATCTGGCGAATTAAGGAGGAGTTCCAGCCCGAGGTTGCCGCTTCCAATTCTCGACGAAGGCGATGAGCTTTTCGACGGTGTTACGGTATCTGTGAAAAAAGACTTGTGTTTATATCGTCTTATGGATGAAACATATTGACATATACATTTTGCTGAATATAAATTATATAATTGCTTTATTGATTTGTGGGTGATGAGAGAATATGACGTGGGTGACTCCTGGACTAAGCTTTGTAGGTTAAAGTTTTCCAATATTCCGCATTATATTCTCAAACCCCTCTCGGTTATGGAAGACAATACACTTGTGGGGAAATGGACTTTCAGGACTGAGAACGCTGAGGGAGTGAGGGTTGGTTATGATGGAGTGGTTCTTAAAAAAAAAAAAAAAAAGTGCTTGAGGATGGCGGAAGTCACAGTTTGGAATATGAAGAGAGTTTACTCAGGTGGGATGATTATAATGTGGTGGCAGAAGTGAAGGCCAAGAGACTCAAGACTCAACACTAACTATCTATTGTAATAAGATTATGATTTTATGAGGTAGACTTTTATTATCTCCTGTCCGTCTATTGACTTATATTACATAGTGTTTATTCAATTTGAGAAAATGTCAAAATGGAGGTTGGTCCCGAAACTAGTATTGCGTGAAGTAATACCAAGCTGAACAAAAACTGATTGCATAACAATTTGTGGTGAAACCTATATTTGTAAGAACTCGTGGAGTTTGATGGGTATAATGTAATACAGATCATACAAGAGCATAAACTTTTGGGAAAATGTCTATTTGGTGCTAATTTGACCCCCTGACTGCCCATTCAAATGACAAACTTATTTTTTTCCCCTATTCAACATAAGGTAACAACTCTATTGCCCATTTGAACAAATCTTTTTCAATTCTAGTACAAATTTAATTTTTTTTCTTCCTTTTTTGTCCTTTTGTCTTTTCTAAGATATTTTTGAATTATAATTTACTGAGAAAGTGGAAGATAAAAAAACGAACTTTGCCGAAATATCACTCAACTCCCTCCGGCCTCCCATGGCCGGTCGCCGGAGCCTGGCCGCCGGATTCCGGTCACCAAATTTTTTTTTTCGCCGGAATTTTTTTTGCCAGATTTTTAATTTTTAATTTTTTTTTTTTTTTATAATCAGGTTATTGGACGATGGTTACTGACCCTCAGTAAATAATTTACAGATTACAGATTTTCAGTAATCGATTACTGACCCCCAGTAATCATGTTACAGATTTCATATTTTCCAGTAATCATGTTATTGACCCCCAATAATCGATTATTGACCCCCAGTAATCAGGTTACTGACCCCCAGTAATCAGGTTACTGGAGTTACTGATCCATGGTAATCAAGTTACTTACCCCCAGTAATCGATTACTGACCCCCAGTAATCGATTACTGACCCCCAGTAATCAGGTTACAGATTCCATATTTTTCAGTAACCATGTTACTGACACCGTTACTGACCCCCAGTAATCGATTACCGATCCCCAGTAATCGATTACCGACCCCCAGTAATCGATTACCGACCCCCAGTAATCGATTCTCAATTCGATCAAAACCCTAATGTTGGAGGAGGAGGAGGACCCGCCGTCAATAGTATTACTGACCCCCAGTAATCGATTACTGACCCCCAGTAATCGATTACTGACCCCCAGTATTCGATTACTGACCCCCAGTAATCGATTACTGACCCCCAGTAATCGATTCTCAATTCGATCAAAACCCTAATGTTGGAGGAGGAGGAGGACCCGCCGTCAATAGTATTACTGACCCCCAGTAATCGATTACTGACCCCCAGTAATAGTATTCCCAATTCGATCAAAACCCTAATGTTGGAGGAGGAGGAGGACCCGCCGTCAAATTTTTTTGTTTTTTTGATGCAATTCGTCGAACAAATTATGAACCGGTTGAACACATGAATGTAATCACTCCCTGCAGCCCTGGATTGGATCCACCATTTTAATCTCCAATCTCCAATCTCCAATCTCCGTAGGCCATAAGATTCACAAGATCTCCAATCTCCAATCTCCGTAGGCCATAAGATTCACAAGTGTTGTTGGTACAAGGTTGCTTATCAAGGAACAACAAAAAGTCTTCTTCAATCAGGATACAATTTCACCATCTGTCGATCAAAACCCTAATAGCAATTCGATCAAAACCCTAATCCGTAGGCCATTCTGTCGCATATCCTTCACCATCTCCACAATATTGTCTTGAGTCGTATTCAGAGAGAGAGAGAGAGAGAGAGAGAGAGAGAGAGAGAGAGAGAGAGAGAGAGAGAGAGAGAGAGAGAGAGAGAGAGAGAGAGAGAGAGAGAGAGAGAGAGAGAGAGAGAGAGAGAGAGAGAGGAAAAGGAGAAAGAGAGTCGGCTAGAGAGAAAGAGAGGAAAAGGAGAAAGAATATATTAGGGTTTAGTATAGGGTATTTAGGTATTTTTAATAAGATTCATTGGTTTGGGATATAAACATTGGAATGGGCAATTTTTAAACCCATTTTGTTCAAATGGTCTTTTTCCCTAAACTTTTAGGGGCTAGAAGTATTCGACTAGAAATATTCATCCTTGAAAATTTTGACAAAAAACTTGTTCGAGAGAGAGAGGATTATCTTAAAAGGAATACAAAGCTTGTTTGAGAGAGAAAGAGGATTCCTAATCCTAAACGGATGATTATGATGTTGTGGAAGAAGTGAAGGCCAAGAGACTCAAGACCCAACCTTACGCGAGAGAGAGGATTCCTAATCGTAAAAGGAATGTAACGACATAGGCCTAGGAACAATATTCAAACATATAACCATTGTGGTTAAACCCTAAACTTACACTACGCCATAACTGAGGTTAAGCGACGGACTTTGAAAATGGCTGATAAAGTCCGTCAGCTTAACGGATTTTGAAAATGGCTGATAAAGTCTGTCGCTTAAGAACTACTAAAGTGACGAACAAATATTTCGTCGCTTAGAAAATAATGTCGGTCGCTTAAGAACCTCTAATGCGATGATACTTTAGGCAACGACTATGTTAGTCGTTTAAGAACCTCTAATGCGACGAGACTTAGGCGACAATATATGTTACACTTAAGAACCTCTAATGCAACGAGACTTAAGCGACGATTTAAGTTAGTCGCTTAAGAAATAGCTTAAGCGGGGTCTGTCGCTTAATTTTTTAAAGATCTGTTATAAAGCCTCGTCTTAAACAGAACCCAGAAGTTGAAGAAAAAATAGAAGAAAAGTTGTGAGCTGCGAAAAAGGGGAAAAACTGCTGATTTCGTCAAATTTCGGTGTCCAATAGCTTGGGTCTTCTCTACCAATTGCTTTGTAGGTTAGTATAATCTTTTTTGTTCATTGTAATCACCATATTTGGATTTGATTGGTTGAATTTAGTGTTTGATATCTTAAGTTGGATTTGGTTTATAATGTATTTTGTGTTGTTTTTAGTGTTAGGTGTTTGAATATATGATGGAGTTAGTGTTGATTTTGGGTTTTTTTCACCATATTTGTGTTAGATTGGTTGGATTTAGGGTTTGAAATCTTGGTTTGGATTTTTTGTATTATGTATTTTGTGTTATTTTTAGTGTTAGTTCTTGAATATATGAGGATTTATTGTTAATTTTTTTTTCCACCATATTTGTGTTAAATAAGTTGAATTTAGTGTTTGAATTTGCTGGTTTGAATTTGCTATATGATGAATTTTGTGTTATTTTTAGTGTTTATTTGTGTTTGATGTTGAATTTATTAATGATTTGTGTGTAAATGCCATTAGTGTTTTCATGTTTTTTATTAATTGATACATTTATGTTTATTATCTGGATGAGCATGAGAGAGTGATTCAACTCTTGCATTCACCGGTTTGTTTTTAGCTTAGCATTCCCGTTCGAGAATCACTTGCCAACATTTGATTCTCGAATTGTCCCTTTTTTGGACAGTTTGGGAGAACATGATTTTGTCGAGCGTGCTTGCACTTCCTGCGGTTACGTTTTTAGTTTTGGGTATTGATTTCGACATGATCTATCTATATTGTTCCTTGAGTGCACACTAAGTTGTTAGATATTCGTGCACTTGGAGAACTGTACGGAGATACTATCGAAATTTTTCCAAACTGAAAGCGTAACCTAGGGGGACAATAGACTTGATAAAGGAAGTGTTCTCCTGAATGTGATAGGACCCTAACCAGAGGGATAAGGTGAATAACATGTGTTGTGTTCCTGTTATTTTTTACTAACTTTGTGCATTTTTTATGTTTTTTCACATGACAGGCAACATGGACAGGAGTTGGATACAGTTAGGGAGAGATGATCCGAAGTTTATTCAGGGGATAATAGATTTCTGTGCGTTTGTCAGACAAAATAGCAGTAATGAGACGAAATTACACAGGTGTCCGTGCAAACGTTGTCTGTTGCAAAGGCAGAGGCTAACAGTGGATGCGATGTTTACACACCTGAGGAGGAACGATGTGATGCATGATTATACTACATGAACATGTCACGGTGAGGCTGCAACCATTCCTTCATTGTATGAGCAGAGAGAACAATACCTTGAGCAGATGGCATCTTCTAGTGGTAATGTGGGTCCTGAGATAAACCCCAGTATGAACATTTTGTATGATATTTTTCCATATCTTGATATATTTTTTCAAACAGAGAATGTTGATGGTTTAAATGATGGAAATAATGTCGATGATTTAGACCCTATTGCCAGAGATGTTTATGAGAAGTATAACAGGCTTTTATTAAAAGCCCAGACTCCGTTGTATGATGGTAGTAATGAGACTGTTTTAACTACCATCCTTAAAGCAATTAAGATAAAAATGCATAATAGATGGTCAGACAAAAATTTTGATGATAACTGTGAGTACATCAAGCAAATGCTTCCTCTTGGAAACAAGTATCCTGATTCATACCGAGCTGTAAGAAAGATCCTAAAGAACATGGGTCTGGGTTATGAGATCATCCACGCATGCGAGCATGGTTGTGCGTTGTTTTACAAAGAGAATGCACATCTGAAAAAGCGTCCCAAATGCAAGGAGTCAAGATGAATATATTCTAAACAGGGTATACGGGTTCCTATAAGAAAGGTTCGTTACTTCCCTCTAATACCTAGGTTGCAACGCCTATATATGTCGCCGCACACAGTAAAGAAAATGCGGTGGCACGGGGAAAGGATTTCAGATCCAGATTTTCTTAAACACCTGGCAGATGGGGAAGCATGTTAAGAGTTTGATAAGGACTTTCCATCATTTGCCAACGACATTAGGAATGTGCGCCTCGGACTAGCTACATACGAGTTCAATCCTTACGGTGGAAATGCTCACTTAAGTAGGCAATAACTGTATGAGGCTCACTGGAATGTGATGGAGCACTGTACAGAAGCGGCTCACTTCATTGAGCTTCATCGAGAGCAATGGATTCAAACATATCCGACCATGAATGATGAACAACGTATTCAGAGCTTTCTTCCATACTTTCTAGATTGACTATACAATCACTATATTTGGATCAATATCTACAGTTACACATTTATATTATATTGCACTAATGGTTTATATTAATGTTTCAGATCATTCAGCTGCAAGGAGAAGGAAGTCAGTATTATATGCCTGAACTGTACATTTTGGCATGCCGCCCTCAAGCACACAATATTTATTCACAATGTTATGTGAACGGAGTTAAGTTTGTCACGTGGCAGCGAGACTAGAAATTGAAGACTCAAAATAGTGGTGTCATGGTAGAGACGGGAGGCATTACATACGGGATTCTTGAAGCCGTTGTCGAACTGGTATATTCAGAAGGCATGCGGGTTGTTTTGTTCAAGTGTAAATGGTACAATACTGACCCTACTGTTTCTGGGAGCGTAAAGTTAGATCACGATCTTTTATTAGTGGACACATCTACCAGTTGGTATGAGGAAAAACCATATATTCTTACCGCCACGACAATACAAGTGTTTTATCTAGATGACCTAAAGGCTGGTGAACCTTGGAAAGTCGTTAATGTGATGTCACAAAGAGCTACGTACAGTGCTAGCACACTTGCAAGGGATGAAATTAACAGACCTCCTAGGAGGAATCAAGTTGATGAACCCTATCAAGAACCTACCGCGGACTCAATCCCAACTTACACCCCTATATCTGGTTTCACCATCAACTTTGGTTCTCTTCCACACATAGATGTTCTCATTCACTGTTACAATGATGAAGAGAACGAGGATGATAAAGATGACGAGGATGATGAAGATGACGATCAAACCGAGTTTGACGATAATGAGGACCACGATGACGAAGAAGATAAATGCGAAAGTGAGGAAGATGAAGGCGAAAGTGAGGAAGATAGAGAAGATGATTATGCTGATTATGAGGAAGAACTGTCTGATGAAAATTGATCATTTCATTAAGTGTTTTATGTAAACTGTAATTTTTAAACCCTAATTTCATACATGACCATTTAGCATTAAAATTTATTGTATTTTTTTTGAAAAACAAAAAATAAAAAAAAAACCAGTAGGTTTTAAGCGACAGATTTATTATATGTTAGTCACTTAAGTCCTCTAAAGCGACGTGTATTGTCTATGTCTGTGGCTTAAGTTCTCTTTATTAAAATTAAATTTAATTACAAAATATTTATTAAAAAAAAAATTACATTTTAAGCTACGTGTATGTTCTATATCCGTCGCTTTAGTGTTGGTTATTAAAATTATATGTTTATTGCAAAATATTTATTAAAAAAAAATTGTATTGTGAAGCGACGGATTTAGGATATGTTAGTCGCTTAAGTAACTTAGATTCATGATAGAGCCTTTCCGCAACTTAAATAACTGCAGTGACACTGGTATCACTACAACACTGAATATCTTAGGCGACGAAAATTTTTCGTCACCTAAGATGGATTTTCGTCGACTAAGTTTTTTGGTGACGAAAATTTTGTCGCCTAAGTTTCGTCGTCTAAAGTTTGTGGGCTAAATACTTAGAAGACGAAAATAACACAATTTCGTCGACTAAGATAATTCTTAGACGACGAAAAAATTTCGTCGTCTAAGAAAAATGGTGACGAAAAAAAACTCTGAGACGACGAATTTTTTCGTCGGCTAAACTATGGCTTAGACGACGAAAAAGAAATTTCGTGGCCTAAGATAATTACTTAGACCACGAAACTCAACATTTTCGTGGTCTAAGTTTTTAGCTTAGGCGACGAAAGATAAAGTATTTCGTGGCCTAAGATGGAAACTTAGTCGACGAAACTATATTTTTTCCTCTCCTAAGCTTCATACTAAGTCGACGAAATATTTTATTTCGTGGTCTTAGATTTTTACTTAAGCCACGAAATAATATTTTTTCGTGGCCTAAGAGTTTATCTTAGGCGACGAAATTATTATTTTTCGTGGCTTAAGTAAATATCTTAGACCACGAAAAAATAATTTCGTCGACTTAGTATACAGCTTAGGCGACGAAAATATTTAGTTTCGTCGACTAAGCATGTATTAAATTTAAAAAAAAAAAAAAATTTCGGATACTGAATATTCAAATACATTAAAAAAAGTATCGATAAAAATTAAATACCGAATAATATCGTACAATACCGAATAACATCGTACAATAATATAAATTCATACATTTGTTCACTAAAAATATTACACATCAAACAATATCGTACGTAGATAGGGAGAGTGAGGAGCCTGCAAGCTACTGTGGTCGGTTCCTAAACGACTGGAACTCTTGCTCCAACCAGCTAAGACGCTCAGTTACCAATCGTGTCTGCTCCTCTGCAAGTCTGATACGCTCTCGGGCCTCCTCCTCTGCAAGAGCTATACGCTGTCGGGTCTCCTCCTCCAGTCGTCTCACACGCTCCGCATTTGACGACCGACTGCGTCCGGTGGAATTTTCCCCTTGCGATGATTGGGAGCCGACACCGAAAGTGACTCCTCCTAACCCCCGGATCTCACCGCTGTTTCGCGGTCCCAGTGCGCTGACAAGCACTCGGGCTTGAGTCGGCTCGTCAAAATAGTTGACGATCAGATCCTCCGGAACGTCGGGGTGCTCCTCCCTCACAGTGGTCATCACCCTCTCGAGCTCGGTATTGATACGGTGCTGCAAAGACCAAGCAAGTAACATGCATATGAATAATGCATTCTAAATAATCCAAACATAATCGGCAGATATTATTCATCAAACCACAACGGTTAAACATAATCCAAACATAATGCCATGTCTAGTTATGGGATAAGAGAAACTTACTATATTTTCTGCCGCCTCTGGGTGCTCAGGAGGGTACACCATCTCATAATTCTTCACCAACGGGAATAGTTCACCTTTTTGCTTCAATTCGTGCGCCCCGTAGATGAACGGCTTTGAACCGGACCGATGGTGCAACGTCTTCTTCCCCCGGTTGAGGGCGTTGGCGGTCGATCGTCTCTGTAGAAATATGATTAAATATGAGACAAATAGTTAGCATTGAAATAAAACTAAAATGAAAAATGTTAACATTTGAAAGCACATACTACTATTACAAAATTATATACCTGAAACTCATCGCTCTCGAAGTGGTGAAGCAGCCAAGACCACTCCTCCTGCCGATCTTTGAACTCTTTCGGAATTTTCCCAGGATTGGCAATCCTAAGCCTGTTGAGCTTGCTCTTGAAGGCTGTGAAGGTCTTGGCGGCATGCTTGTAAACCCACTTGACCATCTTCTTATCATCCCAAGGGATGTCATAAACAAGCTATTACAAAAAAATTAGAATTAATATGGAAGCTTATAGATAATTAAAATATTAAAATTGTAGTTAACTTACGTCGAGTTCATTTTTGAGCTTCACCTGATCATCCTCCTCCAGATCCCACCAACTTGCAGCAGTCATGGGAATGCTGTCCCGAATGATATGCCCGATATCATGAGTCAGCCAACTGTTCAGTGCACTGGTCTGCGGTCCGTGCAAGAACTCATCATCCATGACGATCTTCACCTTCTCTCCGTGCTGCACCCAAGACGTGTAGGCCTTCAAGCCTTTTACCAACCCTCGTTTGTGTTTGGGAGGAGGTGCTGCCAAAACAATAACAATTTAATTAGAAAGTAATAACACTCATTTATAACTAAATGACTTAATTGAAAGTGTTGGATTATGTTTACCTCCATCAGGCCGAGGACGAAATGTGCGCCGACAGCTGATCTCACAATCACCATCGCTGTCGTCGACGTCAGGTGCGGTGTCTGCTACTAAAGGGGATGCAGTATCCTCCAACGGGGGCGGAGGGGGAGGTGATGATACGTTCGCAGATGATTCCGTAGGTGGCCGCGAACCACTCCCTTTCGAGTTATTTGACTTATAGAAGCGGTCAAATAACTCCTGCCTCTTCTTCTTCAGAAATCCACCTGTCGGCGGCATATTTTTCCTGTAAAGAAACACAAAGTTGAAATGATTAAGAAATTATGACCCCATTGTACAGGAAAAATCATTTTACAAAACTATGCATGTATAATCAGATGTCACCTTTCAAAATTTTGATGATGAACCAATGAGAAAGATTTTGCTTTTGAAACTAAATAAACCATTTTAATCACTTCCTAACACCATGCTTTGAACATGGTTAAACAATTGAAGGTTGATTAAGGTATTTGAAACCAATATAGAGGAAAGGTATTTCACTCACATACAGACAGTCTTATTCATCCCAATCTAATGAGAATAGCAACTAACAAGCAAACCATACCACCAAAAACCTTGGTTAACCAAACCAGGTACTAACAAAGTATAACACTACACCATGAAATGTAAACACACATCAGAAACGAACTCCCAAACCTAAAAACAATCGCATGCACTACACTAATTCATCCAAGTAAAACCAATAAAAGCTCATCACAAGTTACACCGAAAGCTCATCACAAGCTCATCACAGATTTGAATACCAAACCCTCCTAAAACCTCATCACACAAACTACACAAAAAGAAAACCACCTCCTCAGCCATCACAACCTTCTCCAAGCCAAAAATACAACAATAGCTACAATACACACAGATTAACCCATCTCACCAACAAACAACAACAATTCCAATTCCAATTCCAATTCTTATACCAAGCACAAAATCAATCAATCAATCCATCCATATTATCCACATATACCAATTCTTATATCAACAATGTCCTTGATGAGCTCCGATTCATGCCTGGAATAGATGAGAAACAATATATCGGCTATTTTTTTCATACCTCAGTCACACTCACAGACAGAGAACACACCCACACATACACACATATATATTGCATTCATGTAAATTGGCCAAATAACTTTGTTTACTTTATGAGACTATCCAGTGGAGTGGGAAAATAAATAAAATTGAATTTATACCTGAATTCCTTTGAATTCCAACCAGAGAAGTTTGACACTTTTGTTAGAGCAGGGGGAGGAGGCCGAGCAGGGGGAGGAGGCCGAGCAGGGGAGAGGAGAGGGAGGCCGGTGGAGGTGGGGAGGTGGGGAGAGGATCGGAGAGGGAGGCCGGTGAGGGGGGGAGAGGGGATGGAACGAAACAGATTGATGTAGTGAATTAGGGATTCTCGGGTATATTTACCTCACTTAGGCGACGAAAAATTAAGTTTCGTCGACTAAGTAAAGTCTTAAACGACGAAAATGATATTTTCGTCGCCTAAGTAAAAACTTAGACGACGAAACTTAATTTTTCGTCGCCTAAGCGTATTCCCAAATTTTCAATTAATTCAAATCAGTCCGCCAGAATATTAAAAATAATTTACACTTAGTCGACGAAAACTTAAGTTTCGTCGACTAAGTAAAGTCTTAAACGACGAAAATGATATTTTCGTCGCCTAAGTAAAAACTAAGACGACGAAACTTAAGTTTTCGTCGATTAAGACCAGTTCAAATTTTTGCCAAATTTATTGGAGGAAAATAAAGCCAAATTTTAAAAAATAATTAACACTTAGTCGACGAAACAGACTTTTTCGTCGTCTAAGTGTTTACTTAGACGACGAAAAAGTTTGTTTCGTCGACTAAGCTTAGTTAAAATTTTCCCAAAATTTATTGTGTGGAAAATTAAAACGTCAATTTTTATAAAAAAAATAGACACTTAGTCGACGAAATTATAAGTTTCGTCGTCTAAGAAAATACTTAGACGACGAAAATGAGGTTTTCGTCGACTAAGTAAATACTTAGACGACGAAACTTATAATTTCGTCGACTAAGTGTCTATTTTTTTTATAAAAATTGACTTTTTAATGATGGCATTTTCGGCCATGTTCATATAGGTGCATTTGGTCGACGAAAGACCCCAAATATCGCAATTGTGCCCATTTTAATTTTCTTGACGAAATTGTAATCCAACATAATAATTAACACAGAACACAGTTGAAGGTTCTGTACCACCATTCATGTATTTTTAATTATACATCAAAAACAAATTTATTGAATTTAAAAACATAATTTAAACCTGATCATGGTTCTCCATCATAATCGTCATCGTCTGTATCGTCTGCATCTTCAATCGTATCAGTTAAGCCATCATTGGAATCGTCATCGTCGTATGTTTCCTCATCATCGTCTGATTCCTCATCATCTTCGTCATTAATAAAGTTTTGATTGGCTATGTTTTGAGATGTAGATGCATTTGGGACTGCAATGAATTCATCAGAAGTGACGAAATGTAAGCGGTTGTTGTCGCGAATAGCCTCTGCATTAGGGATTTGAGAAGCCGAATGTTCTTGATATGGTTCATCAGTGTCGCCGTCATCTTCATCATCATGTTCTTCACTCCCTTCAACTGTAGACGCACTCCATATATTCCTATGTGACATCGGGTTAACCACTTTCCAAAATCCACCTGCCTTAGGATCATCGAGATAAAATACTTGTTTTGCCATGCTAGCAAGAATGAAGGGCTCATTTTCATACCAACTTGTGTTTGTATTCACCGATAACATGCCGTAATCCATCTTTGTACTCCCAGGAACACTTTGATTAGTGTTAAACCATCTACACTTGAACAAGACAACGAGCATATTTCCATATACTAGTTCGACAACGGCCAGTAGCACTCCATAGTAGGTGAAGTCGTCACCATCTACCATGACCCCGCAATTTTGCGTTCTGCGGTTCACATCTCGTTGAAGTGTCACAAACTTGACGCCGTTGACAAAACACATCGCGCGCACCCTGTGGGAAATTGGCATTCTAGCCAAATGGTGCAATTCGGACGAGTACCAATCACTGTTCTGTATTTGGAGATTTTCCACCTGTCACATTGTGATAACTTATTATTTAAATTGAACTGACTAGCTAGAATACTAATATTGAAATGGAGATATTGTAACATACAAAATATTGTGACGTACCCATTTGCGAAAGTAAACAGGAAATGTTCTTTTGTGCGTCTCTTTCGGCCTTCGGTCTCGACGATTTGCTTCAATCAGCTTCAAATGCTCACCCATGAAATATTGTGCTTCATCACAGTGTTGTAGTACGCACCAATGAGCTTCAATTAGCTCAGCATCTGTTAGTCTTTCTGAAGTTGGTAAATTACCAAACGGACGTACAACACTTGAAAGGACGGAAAGTTTCGGAACTGGTACTGTAGAGGCTGCTGTAGAAGATTCTGCAATGTTTTCGTCACTGTTACGGAGATATAAGTTGCAGTATGTTACACATTCATGTGTAATGTACGACTCCGCTATCGATCCTTCAGGGTGACTCTTGCTTTTACATAACTTTTTGTATTGAAACAGTTGTCTGAAATTACACATACAGTTATTAGTGAAGTATATATACAAGAGAATATTATAATGAATGGGGAAATACGAATAATAAATAGTACCTTTCTTGCGGATACATCCAGGTGCAATGAACAGGACCAGTAAGCAGTGCTTGATCTGGAAGATGGATCATCAGATGAATCATACTGTCGAAGAAAGCAGGGGGGAAAATCCTTTCCAATTTGCACAAAATGTAGATGATGTCTTCTTTGAGAATGAGAACATCTGACTTCTTCAGCTCTTTAGCGCATAACTTCTGAAAGAACCTACACAAGGCTATTATAGGTTCGACCACATCTGGATGCAAATAGGGTCGGATAACCACTGGAATAAGACGTTGTAGCAATACATGACAGTCGTGGCTCTTCAATCCGTTAAACGTATTAAGCCCCAAGTTAATACACCGAGATATATTTCCTGCATACCCATGAGGATACTGTACTCCTTTAAACCATACGAAAATCTGCTTCTTGAAAGCCGGTTTAACTGTGTAAGGTGCAACAGGTATGAAAGTCCCTGACGCCGTCTTCACTGGCCACAAGTGTTCTCGTAATCCATTCTCCTTCAAATACTGACGTGCTTTCAAAGTGTCCTTACTCTTTCCTTTGATATCAAGAATTGTTCCCACAATGCTGTCACTTACTCCCTTCTCTATGTGCATGACATCTAGGGTGTGTCTAAGAATGGATTTCGACCAGTAAGGCAAATCATATAATCTACTCTTGTGTGTAAAACACTTGTACTCGTCAGGGCGTTCCGGAACTGGTATAGATAAATCACCGCTCAACACCCCGAAATCGAAAGAGTTCAGCTTCTCCAAAATTTCATCACCGCTCCAGGGACGGGGTTTAGGACGAAGCTCTACTGTTTTATCAAATGCTAGATCATGAAATCGCCACTGGTGGTCAGCTGGAAGCCATCTACGGTGACCCAAGTAACACACCTTCCCAGCGCACCAAACAGAATGGACTTCGTTCAAGCAAACAGGACAAGCTTTATAACCTTTAGTCGCCTGAGACGACAACATCCCATAACCAGGAAAATCACTTATGGTAAACAGCAGTATTGCTCTCATCATAAATGATCTTCCACTGTGCCTGTCAAAAGTAAGAACTCCATTTTCCCATAAGTCTAACAGCTCGTCGATCAAAGGTTGCATATACACATCCAAACACTTTCCTGGAGACCTTGGGCCGGGAATTAACAGAGACATCATACTAAATTCCTTCTTCATACACATCCAAGGAGGCAGGTTGTACGGCACAAGAATAACAGGCCATGTACTATGACTCAAACTCATATTTCCATGGGGATTGAATCCATCTGAGGCAAGGCCGAGTCTGACATTTCTAACATCTCTTGCAAAATCAGGGAATAATCTGTCAAAGGACTTCCACGCCTCGCCATCTGCAGGGTGTCTGAGAGTATCATCATCTGTCCTTCTCTCTCCATGCCATCTCATTTCTTTTGCTGTGTGTAAAGACATGTAAAGACGCTTCAATCTAGGAATTAAAGGGAAATGACGAAGTACCTTCACATGAACACTGTTTTCCTTAACTGTGCCTTGCTCCCACCTCCACGCGTGGCATATGAGACATTCATCAAGCTCGGCTTTCTCTTTGTAAAACAAAACACAGTTGTTCTTGCAGGCGTGGATTTTGTTATAACTGAGACCGAGATCGCCCAATATCTTATGTAGCGTGTAATAACTATCAGGTAGATAGTTAGGTTGTGGAAGGTGTTCCTTAAACTGTTTTAGAAGACTATCAAAAGAGTCATTTGTCCACCTACTCTTGACTTTCAACTGCGTCTGTGAGATGATGGTCTCTAAAACAGTGTGAGGACTACCCTCGAATAATGGGATCTGCACTTGAGCAAGTAGTCTGGTATACTTATCATAATCAGCACTGTCAACAAGAGGAGTTGTGCCATCCTCAAAAACTGCCTCTTGGAATTCCTCTTCCTCGCGTACTGGAGCAAAAGTAGGAAAAATGTCATGTAGAATGTTCATCGCCGGGTCAGTATAAGGCTCGAAACCACCAGCAGTTGTTCGGTCATGGTATCCAGCCTGGATTTCGGCAACCGTAGGTTCATAATCTGCTTCCCCGTGTTTAGTCCATGTTGTATAATTCTGCATAATACCTCTGTTACACAGGTGATCGTAGATTCGGCCGATCGTCTTGCGCTTAGTATTCATACAACTTAAGCAGGGACACCTGTGTGTTTTCTTTCCTCCACCATGTTCACGTACAAAATTTATAAAAATTCCTACTCCTTCATGGTATTATTCGCTCTGTCTTGGGTACTGCATCCAACTCCTATCTCTATCCATCGATCACCTGTTATATATATTAATTAATATAAGACAAACAATAAATAATCACAAATTAACAAATAAACAATTTATATGCATGTTTTTTCTCGACCTTATGCCTCCGGTTAGGGTCCTAATAATCCCATTCAGGAGCACAAGACTTTGTTTCACAGTTTGTAGATCTTGTGTATTCGTTTTCAGTCGTGGGAAAATTTCGGCAGCATCTCCCCACAGTTCCTCAAGTGCACGAATATCTATACACCTAGTATGCACTCGAGGAACAGTGATGGGAGACCTCGTCGAAATATATACCCACGACCGCAAACGAATACACAAGACCTATACAAACTGTGAAACAATGTCCTCTGCCCCCAAACTGTCCAAAAATGGGACAATTCAAGAATCTCTCCATGATTCTCGAACGGGATTTCTAGGGATATATATAAATGCATGTATATCACCGCTAATTATAAATCATATAACAATGATTTTCGTCAAATAATTATAATTATTAATTAAAGCATTATTAAAATATATAATTAATATATATAATTCACTAATTTCACAAAATCCAACAATTTAATTGAGTATATATATATAGGTATGGATCAACAAAAGCAACATATATACTAGCTATCACCTCACAATATACACACACAACAATATATATTTCTATAATTCTCTACCTCAAAAATGAAATATTTCAATGGAAAAATTGAAATTATAGTTGAAAAAGATGAATAAAGAGATCATACCAAGTTAAAAATCAATGGGTAGTAGTGGAGAAGGCTTAGGAAGACCCGATTTGAAGATTTTCACATCCAAAAATGAAAATCGGTGGAAAATTTGAGGGAAGGAAAAAAAATTTGGTTTTTGGGGAAAAATGGTCTCTGCTCCCGATCTGAAAAATGAGTGCAGGCTTTATAGTCTGGATTTACTTAGGCGACGAAAATTAATTTTTCGTCGCCTAAGATCAAAACTTAGGAGACGAAATTTTTTTTTCGTGGCCTAAGTTTTGATCTTAGGCGACGAAATTATTTTTCGTCGTCTAAGAACAAAACAGGCCGACGAAAAAAATTATCGTCGTCCCCTTTACTTCTTAGACCACGAAAAAAAATTTCGTCGTCTAAGATTTTTTCTTAGGAGACGAATTTTGATATTTCGTCTCCTAAGTAAAAATCTTAGGCGACGATTTTTTGTTTTCGTGGTCTAAGATAATGCAGGGACGACGAAAATTTTTTTCGTCGGCAATTTTTTGTCTTAGACCACGAAAAGTGTAATTCGTCGTCTAAGACTGTTCTTAGACGACGAAAAATTTTTCTTAGGTGAGGAAATTTTTTTCGTCGTCTAAGCTGTCTTAGGCGAGGAATTTTTTTAAGTTTCGTCGCCTAAGGTTTTTTTCCTTGTAGTGTATAAACTTCTTTAACGAGGTATAACTTGACATATGCTTTGATTTTCGCGTCGGCATGCACATAATAAGTAAGGTTCATTAACAAAGTTTTAAATATTAATTGAAACTACCTTTAAATAATTTTTTTAACTTATGTCTGAAATATGAAATTTGGAATTTCCTTGAATAATATGGTATTCGCATTACCTTAATTTTTTTTGTTTACAGTCCATTAGCAAAGTTTTAAAAAATCTAATAAAGATATGAATGTAATATGATTGATCAACATATAACTACCTTTTAAAATCTAAAATATTTATAAAAAAATAAAACCAATATATTTTGAAGCGACGTAGCATATGTTAGTCGCTTAATCCCTCTAAAGCGACGTGTAGTTTCTATCTCCATCGCTTAAGTGTTGGTCATTAAAATTATATTTTATTATAAAATATTTATAAAAAATTATAATTTGAAGTGACAGACATAGGTATGTTAGTCGCTTAAGTCTTCTAAAGCGACGTTTTTATACTATGTCTGTCGCTTAAGTGATCTTACAGATTGTATAAATGAATGAATTTATACTTAATTGGAATATTTGAAAACATGATCGGTTCTTGCACATGCGAACAGTAGATTGGCATGACTACGGGGTAGAGAATATGACAACCTCACCTCCTGAAAGGTCCCCGGGATGGGGTCCACTCATAGAGCATATTAGTGGTGTTTCGGTTTTCCCAATGATCATACGGCCGAACGAGGCTCGTTCTTGTCCAAATATTAACTGTGCCCCTTATTTTAGACACATGTCACATCCAATGGTCAATTTTAACGACGGAGGTCCGCTTCAAATAGTGCTTTCAAGAAGTAACAACTTCTTTGTTAACCTAATATAAAGGTTAAGCAACATAGGGGGATACTTGGGTTTTCAATTAGCAAAGTAATCCCTTTGGACTAATTGACCGTTCGATCTCAAATGTACGTATATTATAGTATGTGGTTAAAAATCGAGACGTAACAGACATCGTTTGACCGTCCGATCGTCGGAGATACGCAAAAAAACGCACTTTGACCACACAAATACCCTTTGACAGCCTTCGACCGAAAACCTTTCTCTGCAAGGGGTAGGACATGGTAGATAGGCATGACCACGGGGTCGGGAATATGGCAACCCCACCTCCCGAAAGGCCCCCAGGTTGGGTTCCACCCATAGAGCATATTAGTGGTGTTTTCGTTTTTTTCAACGATCGGACGGCCGAACGACACCCGTTCCGTCCCAAATTTTTACCGTCTCCCTTATTCTACGTACATGTCACATGCAACGGTCATTTTTGCTGACGAAGGTTCATTCACTACCAGATCTGAGGGAATAGCCGACGAAAAAAATTTCGTCAGCTATGCCAATTTTTCGTCGGCTATACCTTCTACCGACGAAATTTTCGTCGGCTATAAGTCGTCGGGAAAACCCCGTCGGTAATACAATGGCCGACGAAAAAAACCAATTCGTCGGCTATAGTAGAGTATGGCCGACGAATTTACCGACGAAAATATTTTTTGTCGGCCAAACCTGGGAGAAATTGCCGACGATTTTCGTCGGGTATTTTCGAGTATGGCCGACGAAATTCATTAAGTATAGCCGACGAATTCAAAAATTTTCGTCGGCTATTTCTTCGAAATATATTACTATTTTAATAGGTATTAATTAGTTATAGCCGACGAAATAATGCACTTTTCGTCGGCTATAAGTTGTATAGCCGACGAAAATTGGTAAAATTCGTCGGCTATAGATATTATAGCCGACGAAATAATGCCAAAATCGTCGGCTATAACTGCATTTTGGGCAAAAAAAAAATACCGGATCGGAGGAGGAGGGGAAGGAGGAGGCCGGAGGAGGAGGAGGACGGAGGACGGAGGGGGGGAAGGAGGAGAGAAAAAAGGCGGGAGGAATCGATTTAAAAGATTTAGAAGGAGAATAGCCGACGATTTAAAAGATTTCGTCGGCTATACTTTGGAAGATCAACAGCCGTCGGATCTGAGCCATCCAACGGCGGACAATAAAAAGGCGCGGATCAAGAGTTTAGCCGACGAAATATAATTTTCGTCGGCTAAACTTAGAGAATAGCCGACGATTTACAATGTTTCGTCGGCTATTCTATGAAAACATACTAAACTGCCGTTTTGAGGCCCTAAACGAACTCGAAAGCCCGAAAAAGCCCACACATCGCAAAGCTACGAGTTTGATTCCTGGCGTCGTTCCCTTTCCGGAATGGTATCACAATCATCATTCGGACGTCGGACGCCAAATCTGCAGTAAATCGGGTTTTGACTTATTTCATTATTTCAGCACACGGATTTTATCGGAATCTTGTCATTTTTCAACCGTAGACGTATTTCATTATTTCGGTCATATCTTATTTGACGACATATTTGCATTTGAAGAGCGTACGTATAGTAACTATTTGAAACTATACATTCACTTAAACACTTAGTAAACAAGTTAAGGAACATTAGTGCATATGTTCCGATTTTGAATCTAAAAGTTTGGAAAATCTATTCCAACCGTCAGATATCACCGTTAAGATTAAATACATGTATAAAAAAAATCCAACTACATCTGACAACGTTAAAGGCTCGATCGGGACGGTCAACCGGGTGAGTCAACCCTTTAAACACTTAGAAATGGTAATTGGCCCGTCTAAATGACGTTTTTTTGCCTGACCTTCAACAGATAATAGTTTCAAATCGATGAGACGCAACTAATCGTATACAAATTTTCCTCAAAATATTTACCGACCGTCAGGCTACCCATAGGAAAACGGAAGTAAAAAACAATTAACCGCAACATTCGGCACACAGATTTTGTCGGAATCTTGTCATTTTTCAACCGTAGACGTGTTTCATTTTTTCGGTCATATCTTATTTCACGACACATTTGCATTTGAAGGACGAAGCAATGGTTTGTCGATAGTGATAGAAAATGGAAGCTGTTTGTTTTTTTTTTAATCATAGCCGACGAAATCAAACCTAGTACTCGTCGGCCATACTTCCAAAAATTTTCGTCGGCTAAAGTTTCAGAAAAAGGCCGACGAAAATTCAAATCGTCGACTAAAATATGAATATAGCCGACGATTTTTTTTTTTACCAACGAAAAAAAAATTCGTCGGCCATTCTTGGGAATAGCCGACGAAAATTTTATTTCGTCAGCCGTTTTTTTTTATTTCGTCGGGAAAAGCCTTTTTTCTGGTAGTGATTCCTAATAGCGCCTTTAAGAACTAGCAACTTTTTTTTCAACCTAGTACAAAGGTTAAGCAATATAGGGGGATACTTGGATTTTCAATTACCAAGTTAATCATTTTAGACTAATTGACCGTTCGATGTCAAATGTACGTATATTATGGTACGTGGTTAAAAATCGGGACGTAACAGACATCGTTTGACCGTTCGATTCGGAAAAACCAAATAAAACCAGTAGGTTTTGATGCGACGGACTTTTATATCCGTTGCTTAAGAGATATAAAGCGACGGGTTTTGAAAATATACGTCGCTTAAGTGTTTTAAAGCGACGGATTTAGTATATGTTAGTCGCTTAAGTATTTTTGAAAATGGCTCGTGTCAATTTAAAACTTCTTAAGCGACATGGTCAGTCTTTTCCCGTCGCTTGAAAGACCATTTTAAGCGACGTTTTTTGTATTAGTCTGTCGCTTAAGACTAGATATAAAACCCTAAACTGTAGACTCCATCTTCAGAAATCCCTAACCCCATTTCCATTTCTTCTTCTTCTGCAAATTTGATCGATCCCAATTCCCAAACCCTAATCTCATCTCCAGTCTCCTAATTCCCAAACCCTGCTCTGCTCCAAACCCCATCTCCGGTCTCCGATCCAAACCCTCTCTCCACCCTCTCCAAAACCCGGCCCCGATTCCACAACCACCCGGCCTCTCCGTTATGCACCACCACCACCACCACTGTCTCCGTTCTGCATCACCACTACCACCCTCTCCCTCACCCCAAATATCTAATTTCGCTCGCTCGCTCACCCCAAATCCCTCACTCCATCTTGGTCGCTCCCTAGCTCGCTCCATCTCCCTCGCTCCAAAGGCACTTCTCTCTCTCTCTGTCTCTCTGTCTCTCTACCTCTCGCTCTCCCCTTCTCTCATATTCTCGCTGCTCATAATCTCTTCTCTCTTTGTCTTCAGGTCTTAGCTTCATTGATATTTGCTCTTGTGCTGCAACCAACGTATTGAAGTGAGTTTCTTAGTCTTTGCTTTAGCTCTTGTGCTCTTGAAATTGATATTTGCAATAGCTTCTGTTTGTTTAGTTGTTTGTTTGGTAACCATGTTTAGTTGTTTGGTTGGTAAAATATCTGAAAGGAGTTGTTTCTGTATCTGAACTAAGCCATTGTGTTTTTCTGAAATTTCTCTCACATTTTCAATGAAACTGCTTCCTTCAAAACATTCAAAATTAGAATTGTAAAGAACTCGTGCAATGGTTGTCTTTCCTATTCCACCAATACCACAAATTTCCCATATGCCAACATCAGATGATTTCAAATTGTTTTTGCTCGATCATAATAAAAGAGTCTGCTCGGTTTTTGAAGGTACTATATGGTTTTCTCTATTGCAGCAGACTTGTTTATATGCAAAGTATATTGCTTATTTTCTTACTGTTTTTGTAATATTTTTTGTTTGTTTTTTAACTTGTTAGATGCTTTTACAAAGCCTGTAACCATAAGTTAATGTTTTCAACCTGATATTGAATTCCAACCAAGTAAGGTGTAACACTTAAGGGACACTTAAGGGCTCACGACATAGTTTGTCTTCAATTACTTTAACAATGTTCTTGATAAACTTTGCCTCACTTTAACAATTAGATGAATAGATGATTGACGGTAGAAATAAATAGGTGATTGATTAGTGAAACCTGCTTCATAACAAATGAACTAGTAGTGAGGGAAAGTTGATATTACCCATAAGCTTCGATTATATTATCTGATTCGTTAAGAAATTTTAGGACAAATTACTGGTCACTCCTTATACTTTTGGAGTCTCGACAGTTTAGTCCTCATGATTTCAATTTCAACTGATCACTCCTCAAAATCTCGATTTTTGACCAATTAGTCCATTTCATCTAAATTGATTGTTTACTATTTTTCAATTTCCTCAAATACTCTTATGTGTTTTCTTATTATTTTTCTTCTTTTTTACTTTCCCTTCTTCAAAACCAAAACCGAAAGAAGACCCAAAATATCTGGGTTTATGATTGTCGATCTTCAATCCAAGAATTTTACAGTAGCAAACTAATTGCAATCGAGAAAAAAAAAATGTAAATTGATTTGAAACATACTGCTAACAAAATTAAATAGCATTACCATAGTCACGATGAAATAAAATTCTATCAAATCATATCAATTTGCACCAAAATGAGATTAAAATAATTCTCATCATCCTTAGTATTAAGTACTCTCTAAGCTCTGATGAAAAAAAAAAACTATATAAATAATTACCGTTTCATATAAGTAAGCTTACAAACAGCACTACTACACTAGGTTTTTTTTTTGGGTCAATAAAGCTCAAAATTAATTGGGCTATTTAGCCTTCCATGGTCAGTTGTGTATTATTCGGTTATGGATTTGAAGAAAAAGGGAAAGAAAATAAAAAGAAAAATAATAAAACAACACCTAAGGGCATTTGAGAAAATTAGAAAATAGTGAACATCCATTTTGGACAAATTGGTCGAAAATTGAGTCTATAAGGAGTGATCAGTTGAAATTGAAAGTACGAGGACTAAACCGTCGAGACTCTAAAAGTATAAGGAGTGACAAGTATTTTGTCCGAAATTTTAATTGTGTCTTGGTTTATAACTTGGTTTTTATTTTTATTTTTTATATACCTCTTATATCAGCGATGCCTCCAAAACCTCGATTCGGAAAGACGAAGAAAATCGTCGAGATTGAGAACCTTGAGCTACGACAGGAGTTGATGAGACGATCACTACGAGCACCACCACTACCGACGCCGAATGCTGATGCAACAACCTCACCTTCTCCTTCTGCTGGTCCTTCAAATCCTGTGGTTTCAGCTCCACTTCCGAATGCTGCTGCTCCTTCTGCTCCTGATCCAGTGGAGCATTCTCCTGCTGCTGAGTCACCGGCCTTGAAGCTAAGGGCTCCCCCACTTCCACCAATTGCGCCAGCGACGTCTACCAGCCACAATACCGGTTCTGCATATATCGGCTCTTCGACGACTGCGCGCAGCATTCGCTGCAAGGCCTTGGAGACGATATGTAATTTTCAGTTACTGTCTTTCATTTCATTAAGGATAGATATAGATGATATGAAATCTTAGAATTGATTTGGTAATTAAGGATTTAATGGTTATATTAATGTTTCGACTTTTGTGTGTAGATACACCAGCAAAGAGGAAGAGATGTGTGGTGATCGGTGCCAACACCCAGCAGATGGTCCGGACCATGGGAGGGAAGATCGTGGTGGAGTATGATGAGTATTACCACGGCTTGAAAAATCCGGAGGTCCGAAGCATGCTTTCTAGGGACATAGGAAGTTGTGTGAAGGACTTTGTCACATCCCGGGACCAGCTCCGCCGTAACACGATATTGTCCGCTTTGGACCCACCGGCCCTCACGGTTTTATTTCTGGGAGCTCACCAGCAACTTCCCAGTAGGTCACCCATCTTGAGATTGCTCTGAGCTCAGCAAGCTTAACTTCGGAGTTCTCATCCCCTCCGAAGCCATTGAGCTCCCAAAAGGCCTCGTGTTAGATGGAGGTGGGCATGCACATATAAGGCACATCACCCCCTTTCCGTTGGCCGGAGGGGGATATTACAATCCACCCCCCTTAGGAGTCCGACGTCCTCGTCAGCATACTCCCACCACACGGCAGAGTGGCTCTGATACCAAATTGTCACATCCCGGGACCAGCTCCGTCGTAACACGATATTGTCCACTTTGGACCCACCGGCCCTCACGGTTTTGTTTCTGGGAGCTCACCAGCAATTTCTCAGTAGGTCACCCATCATAGGATTTCTCTGAGCTCAACAAGCTTAACTTCAGAGTTCCAATTCCCTCCGAAGCCATTGAGCCCCCAAAAGACCTCATTGCAGTTCAGGTTCTTTCACTTCAAGAGATGCTTTCGATTTTATTTTTGGGCCTGGTACTATTGTTTCATGGGGAAGGTTGATTTGGCACAAAGCCCTCCCTCCTAGGCGTAGCTTAATGGCTTGGCATGTCTTTCATGGAAGAATCAAAGATGATATCTATCTCCAAATGATTGGGGTTCATTTAAGCTCTCAGTGCTCATTTTGCAAGGCTGGTACGGAGTCTCTTTCTCACTTATTTTTGGATTGCAATGTTATTCATGGAGTCTGGAATTGAGTTTGTTCTTTATTCCACATTTAGTTCTCCCAAGTCACAAGCTTGCGTTCTTTCCTCTCTTCACAACTTATGCATCAGTTAACCCCTGCTTCAAAACAACTATGGCGCATCTCATAATTTAGAGACGCGTTTTGGGGGGCTCAATGGCTTCGGAGGGGATGAGAACTCTGAAGTTAAGTTTGTTGAGCTCAGAGCAATCCCAGGATGGGTGACCTACTGGGAAGTTGCGCGTGAGCTCCCAAAGATAAATCCGTGCAGACCTGTGGGGTGTCAGTTTGGCATGAGTCCTAGAGCGGACATATCTAGCTGTGAGTGGGCGGGTGCTTAGAGGGCACTGGCAGCTACTCCAGATAGACGCGTTTTATTTGTAACAGCCCAGCCCATATACTTAGGATATTGTCCGCTTTGGGCCCCGCACGGCTCTCACGGTTTTTGTTCTTAGGAGCTCAAGAGCAACTTCCCAATAGGTCACCTATCCTGGGATTGCTCTAGGCTCAGCAAGCTTAACTTCGGAGTTCCCATCTCCTCCGAAGTCATTGAGACCCCAAAACGCGTCTTTAAGTATTGAGCTAACCCTACACATATAAGCACAACATCCACTCTTCCCTGGGCGATGTGGGATGCGTGACCTACCTACCTGCTAGATTCCCTAGTCAGGTCAGGTCGGGTCATCACAGACTTGGTGCCCATGATAAAGCCCATCTACAGGGAACTCTCTAAAATAGACCGAGAGATCGTAGTTAACTACCTCTCTGTAAGTTTGTTGTTTAATATATTTTTTACTTTTCTTACTGATTTTATTTTTCTTCTGTTTTGTTACTAATGTCCGTCGCTTGTGTATATGTAGCCACACTACGCGATCCCACTGGATCATGATGGCCTGTGGGGATATGTTTAGGATACTGCAACCGATCGGTACAAGGACTGGAAGTCCGATTGTAGACAACATTGGCTGGTGTGGAAGGAAGAGGTTCCTGTTGAGTTTCTCCATCATCCGGCCGAGTGGGAGTGGTTGTGCATTCACTTCAAGGACCCTGATCATATGGTAATCACTCTCTCTCTCTCTCTCTCAATCCTTTTGATAGTGTATTCTAATTTTTGTTGAATATGTAATGGTTGTAAATGATTTGTTTCAGGCCTTATGTGTGAAAGTGAAGGAGATCAGATCGGGTCCTAAAAGGATGAACCACCACTCTGGGACGACCGCCTTCAGTTACCGGGCGAAGAAACATGAGAATCAAGGACATCCAGCCATTTTCTTCCGTGCCTTCGAGGATGCATATGCCAGAGACTCTGTGGGCGCTCCACACGTGGTGACACTTTTTTTTTTTTGTTCCATTTCTTGTTTTAGAAATTATGCACCGTATTTCTTATTAACATTAGTTATGTGTATTATTGTAGGAGGCGATGAAAGAACGTGTGTCCGAGCTAGTAGGGGAAAGAAGGGAGAAATACCCGGATATTGCCCCCGAAGAACCTCTCCCCATTGAATCACAAATCAATGTGATAGTGAGTCAAATTGGGGAGAAGAGAGGCACGGACATCCGAGGGGTGGGAAGGTGCATGTCGCGGGAGTCGAAGAAGAGAGGAGGCGCACGGCGTATCGAAGTAGACTGACTCGTAGAGAAGCGAATTAGTCAAGTAAGAGATGCACTGATATCAGAGTATAAGGAGAAAGAAGGGGAACTGGAAGAGCTTATCCGCCAGACAGAAGCAAGAGTGTCTCCGCCAGCAACAAGCAGCCTAAGACGAGCTCATGCGGCAAATGGAGGCTCAAATTGCGATCATCTTATTGCAACAACAGTTAGGGGCTGCAGGTACTTCTTATCAAAATTCTTGACTTCTCGGCAACCGCTGCTACTGCTGCTATATATGGAGAACAATTTATGTATATGTATGCTTTTGTTTAAGTTTGAAGAACAGTTTATGTATAAATATTGCACAATTGGTTTTAGAATGAATGTGTTGGTTTCAGATTGTGAATATAATTAATGTGTTGGTTTTAATTGGTTCATGATATGAGTTATGTATGTATGCTTTTGGGGTGTTTTGGTAGTGCATGAGTTTTGTTGTTTGGTTTTGTAAAAGGGCTGTACAGAAGCAGACTATGTATTGAAATACAGAAACGTCACTTAAGCGACGGAAAAACACCGCTTACGATAGTACTTAAGTGACGTACAAAGATATCTTAGTCGCTTAAGAGTAGAATAAAAAACCAATTTCCTCAATATATGTTCGTCGCTCCAATTTTAAGCGACGACGTTTGTTAGTCGCTTAAGATAAACATGTTTAAGCGACGGATTTACATCTCTGTCGCTTAAGAGACAACTTAAGCGACAAGGAATGAAATATCCGCCGTTTAAGTGCTTAAGCGACATTATTTAAGTGACGGCACTTAAGCGACATATTGTTCATCACTTAATTAAGGCTTAAGCGACGAACAAACTCTCTTAAGCGACAGCAGAGGTCCGTCGCTTCATTGCTTCCATGGCGTAGTGTTAACCACCAACGAAACAAATAAATACGCCTCCGACCCAAAACCTACACCATCATACTCCTTCCATGAGCAATATGAAATTAGGAATGAGAGAAAATTACCTTCACAAAATTCCCCTACAACCCCTAGTCCGATTCAGCGCTGTTTCGAACACTGGCATTCCATTATATGTGTCGACCCTCAATTCAAGAAATAATATATGAAATTTGCTTCCGAGCAGCAAACCCTCAACCGTAGGCCCCTCTATTCCACGGCCTCTCATGTTGAATCCTTAGACTTGGAGACGCCGTCGTTTGGAGACACTTCTTCAGTCAGAAACCTCAGATGCCCCTTAAATAAACCCGGTAATCATGTCAAGCTACTAGGCTCCTGCAATGGCTTGGTATGTGTAGCTGTTGAGTCTAACCGAAACTTGTATATTTGGAACCCATCAAACGGATTTTTCCAAAAGTTGCACGACCCTGGTTTTTCCCGAGAAGATGATATCGTGGTTTACTCTGGTTTTGGGCATTTGTCAGCCACAGACGACTACCAAGTTCTTATAGCTTCTGGTAGAGTTAGAAGGAGAGATAATCCCCACCAATTTCGGCGGGAGGATGTGAAGGAGGTGAAGATCTTCACATTAAGTTCTAAGGTATGGAAAAAGATTGCACACCCTCCAGAATTTTATCTCAAGCGTGAGGGGACACTGTTCAATGAGGCTCTTCATTGTATGCACTACCCAGCAGGATCAAGTGGTATCGTTGTTTTTGATTTGGCCATGGTAGAGTTTAGGATAATGCTGCTGCCTGAAATTCTCATAACGTTTGGCATTTCCTGCATCTTGGCGTTTCTCCTGGAGGATGCCTGTGTGTGCTTTGTAGTTTCATGTTTTCTGTAAACTCTATTGATTTGTGGGAGATGAGAGAATATGGCGTGCCTAAATCTTGGACGAAGCTCTTTAACTTTTAAGATTGCAGAACCGCCGCGTCTCACGTATGGGTATACCAGTGTTGAAGTTAATGCTTTTCTTCTGTTGACTAGGAAACTTCTTGGAAAACTGATATGGTTTCCAGATTCTGCTGCATAACACTGTTCACTCCACTGAGATTTTCTGCTAGATATTTGTAGTATCAAATTACTATAATTTGTCAAGTTGATCTCTAGATTAAGATATTTTGTAGGTTACTTTGCTCCCTATAAAAGGGAAGTGTTTGCTCTGTAATCTGTAAGAATTCTAGATCAAAGAAAAGACTGCATAAGTTCAGTTCATCTACTCTTCTTCAAACACCATTCGCCACAGCGAACAGTGTGAAATACTTCACTCGCCAAGAGTAAAAGATCACCACTCGCCAAAGCGAATTGGTCTCTGATCACAAGTTTGATCTTGATCATACTCTATTCAATAACAGAATTGAAGTATCATGAATTCTAACATGAATACCAACATGGTATCAGAGCACTATTGATCAATATCAACTGGGGTGTACCATCTGTTGAATCAAAAACAAAAAAACAAACACAAGTCTTTATTTTTCTGCTACTGGTATGGCTACATCAGGAAGCAATTTAGAAAGCAGGGTTCCAATCTTCAATGGAGAGAACTTTGATTTCTGGATAATCAAGATGGAGACCATGTTCATCTCACGAGATCTATGGAGCTTCGTAGAAGAAGGATACACAAGACCAGATGCAGCAGAAGAGATGACAATTGCACAAATGGCTGAACTGAAGTCAAACATTAAGAAGGATGCTAGAGCACTCAATATCCTGCAGACTTCAGTTACAGATGAGATTTTTTCCAGAATCTCAAATAAGAAGACTGCCAAAGCAGCATGGGATGCACTCAGCCTTGAGTACAGAGGATCAGTAAAGGTCAGAGATGTCAAGGTACAATCTATTAGAAGAGATTTTGAGTATACAAAAATGAATGATACTGAGTTGTTAGGTGATTATAGCACTAGATTGACGAATATTGTTAATCAAATGAGAACCTACAAAGAACCAATACCTGAGAAGAGAGTAGTACAGAAAATTCTTATGAGCTTGAATAAGAAATATGATGCTATAGTTAGTATTATAGAGGAGACTAGGGATCTGAAAACTCTAGGTGTTCAGGATCTGTTGAGAACTCTGAAAGCTTTCGATCATAGGTTGTCTAGTCATGATGAACAAACTGAAAAAGCTTTCCAAACACTCAACCTTAGCTCAAATAGGAGCGAACCATCTAGTTCAAATTCTAAACAGAAAAAGAACTGGAAAGGTAAAGGAAAGAAGTGGGAGGGAAAATCAAATCAGCGAATGAAGAGCAACAATGAGGAGAGTAGCAACTCAGGGTATTATAAATGTTCTATCTGTAATAAGCTTCATACAGGTGAATGTTGGTTCAAAGGGAAACCAAAATGCTCAAACTGTGATAAGTTTGGTCATGTCAAGAAGGATTGTAACTACAAGAGAAATCAACAGGCGAACATCATAGATGAGAGTGACACGAACATGTTTTGTGTTACTCATACTGCAAGTGTTGCAGTAGAAGAGAATGTGTGGCTTGTTGATAGTGCTTGCAGTAATCATATGACAACAAATGTCAGCCTTCTATATGACATTGACTACAACAACATTACAAGAGTGAAGATGGAAAATGGAATGTTGGTGGATACAAAAGGCAAGGGAAGCGTTGCTGTTGAAACTAAAAATGGAAAGATGTACATCAGAGATGTGATGTTAGTTCCAGAACTTGATTCAAATCTGCTCAGTGTTGGTCAGCTCATTGAGCACAAATATCACCTGCATTTTGGTGATGACACTTGCAAGATCTTTGAGAGAGGGAGCAGCAAGAACCTGATGGTGGAAATCCAGATGAAGAGGAACATAAGTTTTCCTCTGACTCTCAATTATGCAATTGAGAGTGCAAGAAGAATTGAGCTAAAGGATGATCCCTGGCTCTGGCACAAGAGGCTTGGACATTTGAATTTTCAAAGCCTCAAGTTGCTGCATCAGAAGCAAATGGTGCAGCGACTGCCAACAATCAAAGAAATCAATGAAGTGTGTGAAGGATGTACTATGGGTGTAACGACCCGAACCTTAAAATACCCCCTAAAAGTTTTGATTTAATTTTGATGTTTCAGAAATTTACTTTACGATTCAGGGGTTTCAACGGTTGACTTTTTAAAATTGACCCGACCGAGAAGTTTATTTCTCGACGAGATAGAAGATGTTAAAACGAGTTCTTGGACACGTAGCAGGTTTAATTTAGAATTCGTATGAAAAAGTTATGACGTAAAATCTGTAATTTCTGGTTTTGGTCGAGTACAAATAGCCGGGGCCGGAAAATTCTAGAAACAGGGAGAATATTCTAGAAATAAAGAGGGAATATTCTTTTTCTGGAATATTCTATTATTTTCTGTTTTTCTTTTTCTCCCTCTCTCTCTTCCTCTCTCTCCCTTCCCCGATCGGCCGACCTGAGCTCACCCCTCCTCCATCCATCTCCGTCGTCCGGCCGAACTGGACAGCCGCACTGGTCACGTTCGAAACGGCTCGGCTTCCTCTTAAAGTCGGTGGCAGTGGCGCGGGGTGAATCGCCGTCGTTCGGCCGATCGCTGTCCGAGAGGGTTCGACTGTGTCGAACTGAGTTCTCTCTCCTCTGGCCTTCAACCGGTGCGATTCTTGAGGGGAATCAAAGGTCTCGATCCGTGTAGCAATTCCACGAAAGGAATTGACACAATTCGAACCAGGTAAGGAGAAGTTAGGATTTGAAATTTTTAGGGTTTTTTGATTCCGAATTGGAGGGTTGTGTAATTGGTGTTTTTGGTGGATTTGGAGGTTGAATTCATGTTTAGGACGATGTTTAGAGTTGATTAGGTGTATTTTGATGTTCAAATGGTTGAATTTGGTGAGAATTGGATGTGGAGGAGTTCGGCCGCCGCGGGTGGTGGTGGCGGCGTGATCTTTAGATGGGGGAGTTGATGGTTGAGAGGTCCTGAGGCTGAGGGAAAGTTGATACGACGATTTTGGAGGTCTGTGGCAGCGTTTTGGGCTATAGGGCGGAGCTGTTGCGGCGGCGGCGGCGGCGGCGGAGGGGTAAAAAGGTTAAATAGTAAATAGTGAAAAGTAAAACGGTAAAAGATAAATAGTAAACAGTAAAACAGTAAGTCAGTAAATAGTAATAGTAAAAGGTAAATAGTAAAAGTGAATAGTAACCAATATGTTTAATTTTGACCGTTGACTGTTGACCTTATAATTTTGATGTTGACTTTCCGAAAAATGTAAAAACTGGTTAAAAAGAGAGTTTTACGTCAAATTAAGCAATAAGAGAATTAAACGATTCTTGTTCCTAGTGGATGGGTGGTTGCGGTATGAGATCAAAGAGATTTTTAGTAGGTTTTGGGTTATTTTTCGGACCCGTTTCGGATTTTCCGAGGGAATTTCTGGGACGGGTCGTTACAATGGGGAAGCAACACACACTCCCATTCTCAAAAGGAAAAGCCTGGAGAGCAAAAGTACCTCTGGAGCTGGTACATTCTGATGTCTGTGGTCCAATGAAAACCACAACTGATGGAGGAAATAGATATTTTCTAACCTTCATAGATGATCTCACAAAAATGACTTGGGTTTACTTCCTAAGACAGAAGTCTGATGTGTTCGCCGTGTTCAGAAAGTTTCAAGCAATGGTGGAGAGACAATCTGATCTCAAGCTGAAAAAGTTGAGAACAGATAGAGGTGACGAATACACATCAAATGAATTCAAGAAGTTCTGTGAAGACATTGGGCTGGAAAGACAGCTCACTGTAAGCTATACACCTCAGCAGAATGGTGTAGCTGAAAGAAAAAACAGAACAATCATAGAGATGGCCAAATCCATGCTCCATGACAAGAAAGTTCCTTAAGAATATTGGGGAGAAGAAGTTAATACTGCTGTGTATTTGATGAACAAGCATCCAACAGTTGCTGTCCAAGGAAAGACTCCGTTTGAAGCATGGAGTGACAGGAAGCCAAGTGTAAATCACTTGAGGGTGTTTGGTTCAATTTACTATGCACATATCTCGGAAAAGCTGAGATATAAACTGGATGAAACCAGTGAGAAGTATGTATTTATGGGATACAGTTCTCAATCAAAGGGCTATAGGCTCTACAATCTGCATAAGAAGAAAATGATAGTCTGCAAAGATGTTCTCATCAGTGAGAATTCATCTTGGGATTGGAACCAAGGTTTAGTCCAAAAGAAAGGAGCACAAGAAGTTATTGTTCAAAATGAACAGGATGTTCCAGAAGAGCTGGAAATCAATCCGCTACAACAAACTCCACCTCACAGTCCTCAACCCCCCTCACCAGCACCTTCAGAAGCTCAATCAACACCAAACTCTAAACCAGTAAGGATGAGAAGCTTGAATGAAGTTTATGAAAGCTGCAATGAATGCTTGTTTGAGCCAAAAAGATTTGAAGAAGCAGTGAATGAAGATGAATGGAGGTCTGCAATGCAAGAGGAGATCAATGTGATTGTCAAGAACAACACATGGGAGCTAGTTGACAAACCAGACAACAAGGATGTCATCGGTTTGAAGTGGATATACAAAACCAAGCTGAATTCAGATGGTTCTGTGCAAAGAAACAAGGCAAGATTGGTGGCGAAGGGATATTCGCAGATACCTGGAGTGGATTTCAATGAGACCTTTGCTCCTGTAACAAGACATGAGACAATAAGAGGTCTGATTTCCATTGCTGCACAAAAAGGCTGGTATCTACACCAACTTGATGTCAAGTCGGCATTCCTAAATGGAGTGTTGAAAGAAGAAGTATTTGTGGAACAACCACAAGGTTTCATCATCAAAGGCAAAGAACAAAAAGTTTACAAGCTGAATAAAGATCTCTATGGCCTGAAACAAGCCCCAAGAGCTTGGTATGATGAGATCGATTCCTATTTCACAGAAATGGGTTTTCAAAGGAGTGAAAACGAACCTGCCCTCTACACAAAGACTGAAGGTAAATAAAGTATTCTTATTGTCTCCTTATATGTTGATGATTTGGTATTTACTGGAAGCTGTGAAAAAATGATTTCAAATTTCAAGTATGATATGATGAAGAAATATGAAATGAGTGATTTGGGAATCCTGCATTATTTTCTGGGAATTGAAATAATTCAAGCATTGGAGGGAATCTTCATTACTCAGAAGAAATATGCAAAGACTATACTAGAGAAGTTCAAAATGCTAGGTTGCAATCCAGTTGCAATTCTTCTAGTGGTCAGTGAGAAATTCTCCAAGGAAGATGGAAGTGGTACAACTGATGAGAGTTTATACAGAAGCTTAGTGGGAAGCTTGCTATACTTAACTGCAACAAGACCAAATATAATGTATGCAGCAAGCTTGATGTCCAGATTCATGCACAATCCTACCAAGATACACTATGGAGCTGCAAAGAGAATCCTGAGATACATCCAAGGAACAAAGGACTTTGGAATCTTCTATGAGAGGAATGTAGAACCAAAACTCTTTGGGTTCTGCGACAGTGACTGGGGATGTAGTGTAGATGACTTGAAGAGCACATCTGGATATCCATTTACACTAGGAACTAGAGTATTCTCTTGGACTTCAAAGACACAGAAATCAGTGGCATTGTCCACAGCTGAAGCTGAGTATGTTGCAGCTTCAATTGCCACTTCACAAGCAATATGGCTAAGGAGAGTCATAGAAGACTTTGGTGAGAAAAACAGAACTGCAACCACCATTCTCAGTGATAACAAATCAGCAATTGCAATGAGCAAGAATCCTGTCTATCACAGTAGGGCCAAGCACATAGTCTTGAAGTTTCACTACATCAGGGATGCAGTTGAAGAGAATGAGATTGAATTGGTGTACTGCAATACAGATGACCAAGTTACAGATATCTTCACCAAAGCTCTGCCAAGAGAGAGGTTTGAATATCTCAGAGGCCTGCTAGGCATGATGCGGTAAAGCATTAAGAGGGAGTGTTGAAGTTAATGCTTTTCCTCTGTTGACTAGGAAACTTCCTGGAAAGCTGATATGCTTTCCAGATTCTGCTGCATAACACTGTTCACTCCACTGAGATTTTCTGCTAGATATTTGTAGTATCAAATTACTATAATTTGTCAAGTTGATCTTTAGGTTAAGATATTTTGTAGGTTACTTTTCTCCATATAAAAGGGAAGTGTTTGCTCTGTAATCTGTAAGAATTCTAGATCAAAGAAAAGATTGTATAAGTTCAGTTCATCTACTCTTCTTCAAACACCATTCGCCAGAGCGAACAGTGTGAAATACTTCACTCGCCAAGAGTAAATGGTCACCACTCGCCACAACGAACTGGTCGCCACTCGCCAAAGTGAATTGGTCTCTGATCACAAGTTTGATCTTGATCATACTCTGTTCAATAACAGAGTCGAAGTATCATGAATTCTAACATGAATACCAATAACCAGATCATTCATGGTTATGGAGGGTACACTAGTTGTGGTTATATGGGGTTGGAATAGCTGGGATAACAAGTTGGTCCTGAAGATTGATCATAAAGAATGGACACTAGGCCAATATATGTTGCCTAAGGGTGACATGATTGAAAGAGAGTTGGTTGAACATGATATGATCGAACATATGATCGAATACAAAGAGAGTTCACTTTGGCTTAGTGGTTGCAAAGCGTGTAGTGCAAGAGAAGAAGGTCAAAAGACTCGAAACCAATCATCTGGCATCACACAAAGCTGAATTAGTAGAGCAGTGATTGGTTTCTTTGTTCAACTGCATTAATAATTGTATGCTACGTACTCTATCCTCATTTTGCCTGCTGTTATGAATCTTTAGATATTTTGTTTACCGTTTACATTGTTCTATGCTCTTCCAACTGTTTTTGAGTTCTCAATTTTCCGATGCCTCTGGATTTGTACACTTACGGTTGCTAACCAGGCCATCTTCTTTTACCCTTCTCAGTCTGCATATGTGCTTCTTATTCACTGATATGTTAAGACAGTTGGACGACACCGCGTTGTGTGCTCTTGATAAACTTTTGCAAATACTCTACCTTGAACTTAAGTAGTTGGTTTTTGAGGGACTTGCTCAATCCCATAGTTAATGTAAGAAGGTTAATTTGTAGATGAAAATAGGAAAAGTGTTCTCTTGTTATGCTCTATGAATATTAGGGTTTGGTCAGTGTGTAATGTTGAGAAATGAAATGGATTTTTTAGGCTTTCAAAGTTTGCATTATTTTCCTGTGGTAATTACTAGACCCCATATCTCAGCAATATAATGATGTCACCACCTCCAAGATGTTTTGAAAAAATAACACATCACCCAAGCAGTCCCTTACCTCTGATGAATTTAGCATCGGCAATTTTACCGTTCACCAAGACTTGGGATTTGTACCGTCTGTTACCATATTGGCTTGGCTAACCAGTACTCATGTGCTGAAGTAATAACTCAAATATGAGACTGAGGCCAGCTAATGATAAAAATCAACTTAAATCTCCAAAAACTAGGGATCTGCTTTTCGGATTATCATCAATTTAGTACTCTTGGAAAAACACAGGGGTACAACTGTCTTTTCTCAAACGTATCCGATTGTTTCCAGCTCGTATCCTTTGCATTTCAAACGCATATTTGATGAGCTTCGGAGAGTGTCATTTCCGAGGACCCAAGGATACGCTCGGATATGAGCTGTAAAAGTTTGGATACGCAATGGAAACAAACGGATACGCCTGCATAAGTTAATGAAAAGACAGGTTTAGCCCTCAGTTGATCTTATATACAGTGGCCAGAGTGCTAGACTAAACGTCTACACCGTTTCACATTTTACCCATCTCCTCACTCCTCAGTCTCAGAGCCACCATCCCACTGAAACCCTAGTTTTCCTCTCTGATGCCATGCAACATCATATATATGCAGTGGCGGACGCAGAATATTAAGTGAGTGGGGGTAAAAAAAAAATAGAGTTTTATTTGCGCGAAGCGCAAATTTTTTATTTTTTTGGATTTCAATATAAGTCTCTACTTTGCTTAAAATATGTGAATGTGTTGAGATTGTCATCAAAAGTAGTGCAAATGAATGCGAGACCAAGTTCTTGAGATTCTTAGGGAGTCAAAAAGCGGGAGGTTGATTGAAGGACTCACAACAGCAAGAGTGGTAGTATGATTAGTCGATTTGAGTATGAGATTAATATAGAGACAACAATTCAAGGAGACTACTGAACAAAGACTTGTATAATTTTACATATATTATCAGTTAGTCTAATATACGCACATACGTCAATATGTTTCTATGTAAATTTCCTTGGGCTATAGTTCTAATAGTGGCTACATCTAGAGCTATTTCTCCCTATTGACATTTGATTTGATTTTTTTTTTCTTTTAATGGAACTTTATAATTTATATTGGAACAATCTATGATGGCTAGTAATGATGTGATGAGTCAAGGCCTGAAGTTTTGTACCCTTTGGTTTATTTGTTTAAAACTTCCGATGAGGAATGTAATCTCACTGCTCATACATATTGGAGTGGACTTATGAGCAGACAGGATGCCATATAGATGCAGGTTAATTGCTTGTGTTGATCTCATTCTGTTTTTCATTTTCGATTTGGATGACGGATGCTATATGATGTAAATTATGATTTTGGTAATGTCTAAGCGTTTTAAATCTTTCATCCATTCGAGTTGCATAATATTTAAATAGGATGCTTATATCCTCCTGGTTTGCCGACGAGCTGGAATATTTGTTTTTAAGTTGATTGACTTCTCAGCTAAATGAAGTTCTGTATATATTTGATCATTAATTTTCATGTTTTGACAAATCGACGAATGTCCTCTTTGATGATCAATTTGCTGGGGATTTGGGCTTTTACCACTTTATATGAAGTGTCTGAACCAGATTAAGTGAGTGCATCGTAGAGAACCTTGTTTAAAGACACTAAAAGACTATATTTTAGTAATACTGACATTATATCCGAAGGTCATTGAAGCTTCTCTTTGCCTTCTGAAGGTTTCTATTCAAGATAGTATATTAGTGTTATGTTTACAAGGTGCAGATGTGAAATAGATGAATCCCAATGATGCAAAGAGAGAAATACAAGACGGAGGAACTTCAAGCTTGAATATCTGTTTATTTATTAATCACAGTAGGATTTGAACAGAACACAAGAATTGAAACTAACAAACCAGAAATGAGGATTGAGATTTAGTTCCTGTTTAACAATTGTTGTCTCCTTTTTTACCGTTACATCCTTAGTTGTTGGGACAACCACCATTGATCTGTTGATACCGTTGACAGAGGCTAATGACCCTCCTTATAGATTTCGGACTTCACACCATACTAACACCAATTGATCTCATTCTCAAAAACGAGGAGAAAAAAAAAAACACACACACACACCCAACTGATCTCGCAGTGGAATTGTTTCAGCAGTCTACCTTGGCCGTAGGTCCAGGTTACCTCTGATGTATACCACGACCAATGAAGGCAAAAATGATTAGCCAAATCTCGTGTTTGCTTCAACTGATAGCATGACATAGAAAATATCTTCATTACCATATGAAACTGTAAAAGTTCTTACACACTTGGAGTTTCAATACTTTGATGCTAATATGGCCATCTCAATAATTAAATTCCAACTACTAATGACAGTTATGATATTGTTAATACATCACGAAAATATAGCCCAAAAACCTAAGAAGTACAGGCACAAATACAATATGATACGTCCATACGTCAAAATGAAATTTTTTTAAACACGGACATATGATGGACATGTTAATTTAATATTATTTTTTAATTATATATATATAGTCCATATTCAGAACGGGGCTCCGTTATGAAATTAAAGAGTAGGACTCCTTATTTGATCTACTTTTCTGTTAAATTTCTATATTTCTACCGTTCAGTATATAGTTGTAGATTATCTCTATAAATTTTCAACTCATTTAGTGATCGATACGACAAGAAGGCGTGTCCGTGCTTCTTAGCCAAAAACCCTTAGGTATATGTGGCCCACATCCCATACCAGGGAGGGAAAGAAAAGATAATAAAAATAGACAGGCCATCTCCAGTCGCAAACTCGCAGATATCAGACGCACTCAGTGAATACGCGATTCAGACGTCGTCGGCTTTGCAGACTTATCCTTCACTTTCTTGGGCTATTGAAATTGATTGGTAATAATTGCAGACTTGTTCTTTGGGTTACCCTTATCCCCTGCTGTTTGTGTTCTTCTTCTGTTTATTGTATAGGATCTGATAATGATATTCTGTCTGAATTTTCAATTTAATTGGGCTTTTAGGTTCTGATTATGAAGTAAAGGTATTCAATTGAATGATGGTTGGTCTTAATCCACTTGGATGAATAAACTTGTAGATGTTAAGTGATGTTATGCTTTGAAATTGTGCAATATATGCTTAACCAATTAAGTTTTCGTTTAATGACATAAGGTAAAGTAATGCTCAGAGGATATGGTTTTGGTATAATGCCATTTGTATTTCTTTTTAATTTTTATGACATGTTGATTCAGAGGACAAAGTTGGAGCAGTATATGTGAAGTTGGCAAACTGTAACTTTATCACCAAAAGAAAAAGGAATTAGTGACTGGGAATGGAAGTGTAGAATAAGCACTCTCAAGATGGGATTGGGTTTATCAGCTCTGATAGGGTTGAAAGCGGTTGTATTGCTGTGTTTTTTTGCATACCTGAGAAGCTTGGAATGGAGGGTGTTATCAATACCATTTTTATATGCGTCTTTGGTATCGATCTTAGTCTCAGTTGCTTCTCACCCTTCCATAAACCTCCCAATGCTGTTGGGCAAGAGCTCAGACGGGGGTTTCCCCATTTGGTCGATCATCATGTTCAGCCCTTATTTGTATTTCGTCCGCGTTTTCTCTGCATTGCGAAGACTATGCAGTGGTGAAGCCCCCTACAGCCAAGTGTGCGAGGGTTTATATGTTGGCGGATGGCCTAGTTCACCGGATAAGCTGCCTCCCGGTAACCCTGCCATTATCGACTGCACTGCTGAATTGCCTAGAGTTTGTTGGTCAGACCAGAGTTATCTCTGCGTTCCAGCATGGGATACAAGGTCTCCCCACCCCTCTCAGATTGAATCCGCTGTCAAGTGGGCTTCCAGAAAGAGGGACCAAAACAGGCCTGTTTTCATCCACTGCGCATACGGTATCTTTCTGTCTAATTATTTATCTCTGTGCTATATGTGCTATTTTCTTTGGTTCTCTAACTTTCTTCTTGTTTTTACCAAACCACATTAAGCCAATCTGTTGACTAGTCTAGTTCTTTTAGGCTGTTTGGGTAAGTTATGGGAAGGGGTTGAGGAACATATATCAGCTGGTTAATCGAGAAGCAGTGTCTAAGGGGAGATTAAAAGGGAAATTTTGTATCTTACATTCCAGGCGGAGATTCAAGTGACCAGTGTCTATATGTGCTACTCATTGTCAGGATATATCTTGGCTACTAAATCCTTTTCTTCTTCCTCTCAAGTTATAGGCGGTAGTGGGGGGTGGGTAAGTTTTAGCCTTTTAGGACAATCTTTTAATGGGAGAAACACCGTTGTCTGCTTTATGTACTCTATGGATTCTTTTGAGTATCAAAACAATGTTTTCGAAGTCTATGCTTTGATTCTGTCACATAAGTGGGCAGAGATGTTGGTTTTCTGTACAATTTTTAACACCTAGGAACTTCATTCTTATTTTCTATGTTAGTTTTTAGCGTGGCACGATCCACTTTGTTTAGAAGATGCTGGAACTTGATTTTGGAGTGTTCTTGTCCTGTAAATCCGATCAAATGAAGTTGATAGAAAAAGAAGGGTTAGAGACCAACCCTCAAGATGAATAAAAATCTTTCCCATTTTTATAAGTTATTCAGTAGAGAAAGAGAGCTGAGGGCCTAGAATTAATGCGATATAGACGGCTGGAGGTATGTGTTCTTAATTACAATGAGCGATTCTACCGTATCAGTTGAGAAGTCCATTTTGTGGTCTTATTGGTCGCCATGGGAAATGAGGCATGACTGACTGCATGAGTGAGTAGCAGGACATTTTGATTTAATAGCAGTTATGGGTCATTGATCAACATGGTCATAGGAGAATAGCTGTTCCCTGTCCATGTCAAAAAATCAAATTTTCTTGTTGACATCTTATGTTGTTGTACTATTAGACGCAAAGATTTGTATATAGTCTAGAAGTACAGAGAGATTTATATGAATATTTCACTATCATCTTAAAATTTGGAATGCAACGTCAGTGAATATGGACAAAGTTATAAAATTTATAGTTTATATTTTCCCCTTTTAGCCTAGTTGAATTCTGAGAATCATTTATACTTTTAGATGGTTAATAATTGGCCATTCTTTTGTGTTTACTCTGTTTTAGGCCATGGAAGAAGTGTGGCTGTTATGTGTGCATTATTGGTTGCTCTTGGCGTGGCAGAGGATTGGAAAGCTGCTGAGAAATTAATTCGGGACGGACGTCCTTACATTAGAATGAATTCGTTACACCGCAAGGCTCTGGAAGAGTGGTCACAACATCGGTTATCTCCTTCTAAGAAGAGTGGAGGATTGAATACTGTCAAGTCAGATAACAGAAAGGAATATTAAGTTCTTAGATGTAACTCTTATACCATTATATATTCATGGTGCTGTGGTATGCTGTCCTAGAAGACATCTTCATCAACATTAAACTCTATTGAGGACCTGAGGTTATAAACATTTAATGATGGAAGGGAAGTGTTGCGAAGAGATAGCCCGGTTCATTATTGGGGCTTGTTCTTTTTATGGTGGCAAGATTCATTTGCAGAATTGGGCATCCGTGAATCACTCTTGTAATCATTTGCTTTAATGTCAAGATGATTGTATCTGTTATTTGTAATTCTGGATCAAACAAGGATCTTCGTTATTATCGGAACATGAATCATTTGAAGTTTGTTACGGTGAAAAAGTTTGTTGCTACTTTATGTTTAATATTTTGTATGAACACTAAGCTTGAATGTCTGTTTATTTATTTATCACAAAAGGCACATAAAGATTAATGGGAACAGAACAGAACACAAGAAGTGAAAAACAAACCAGAAATGAGGATTGAGGATTTAGTTCCTGTTTAACAGCTGCTGTCTCCTATATTTTTCTTAGATCCTTAGTTGTTGGGACAAACCACCACAGATCTATAGTCGATGATACCATTGGCAGGTTAGTAGAGATTTGTTTGATGCTCCCATCTTTTAGAGACACACCACGGACCTCGCATGACAATCTTTGAGGACAAGCAATGAAATATATATGATTCTCTTCGAACAGTGAAAACTCTAATGCATCTTCTTACTTCCCCGGAACAATGCTTGGCCTCCCAAGCTGTGCCACTGGACTGCGTCGGCGAAACGATTAGCCATAACTAGTTTGAAGACCTCAAATTCACCTGTTGGACGCAAGTTCTTAGATTGTCCTGTTACAATCAAGAGCTCTCCACCGGACTCGACCAAGTATGCTTTAGCTGTGCCCTCAGTAACAACATATATATGTTCCAAACTTCCAATACTGTGTCCAGTCGAGAAACATGAATCTCAAACGTTCCTTCCTTCCCTGATCACCAGACCATGTATTTTCCCCTTGTAAAATGCGATATCAGCATAGGGCACTGCTTGATAATAGAATAAACTGTTAATGCAGACAACCAGTCTGGCCTTTGGAATACGCACAACAGTTTATTACCAGTTAATGTCAAAAGATAGAATTGGATGCTCAGTTTACTTCTCGTTATCAAACATTAAGGGGTTTGCTATAGACCTGTTGAACAGGGTTGATCATTGAACTTCTGATTAAGGAAATTGAAGTCTTAATAAGCTACCATACACAGAAATTAGGTAGAGTAAGGGTGGCAGAGAACAAAGGCAGTGAGTTGCAGTAAACCAAATTCGTGAATACAATAACTATAACAAACAGAATACAAATTCAATTGAATCAGCATACAACTTGCCCTATATTCCATCAACTATTTCTGCCAATGGTGACTGTTCACAATAGAAGTTGACATCCTTTAATATATCTTTTACCTCAAATAAGCCAGAAGACAGGTAAACAAATAACCTGATTTCATATGATGGCTAACAAATTTTCTTCTTTGGCGGCCTTGTTGCGGTACCAAAAATTTATGAATCAACGTGTTGTGATCTTTATATTAGTGATATGGGTTAAGGTGAAACACTTGACAGCTTGGCTGGTATGATCCCTGTGTTGCTGCCTGCTCAAACTTCTTGGTTGCAGCTTCATTCTCTTCTAAGCTGGTCTGCACGAAATAGCGTACCCACCAAGAAGCACTCCTCATTTTGGCCTAATGAAATGAAACATGTCATTAGGTCAAAAGGCAGATAATCTTAACCCTCCGGAAATAAATTTTAAAAAATTCTATAGATGGAACAATTCATAAAGAAATGATGATTGCTTTAAGCACCTAATATCTAAGAGGACTCGGTTCCCATGTATCTACATCTCCTATAATTATTGAGTATTAAGGACCACAACCAGTTTTATGCATCCCCACCAATTACACACTTGGTAAAGATCATGCTTAGAGTCTCTGAGGTTAAGATAATTCTTAAAATCTTAAACTCAAGCCATTAATAGCATAATGAGTATGGCATCAACTAATATATCCTCCTCAGATCCAGAATGGCATAAGCAGGTAATCCAAAATAATCAGAAGCATACCAGAAACAACAGAATACTTACAGGACGTCCAAATTTTGATAACTCTGAAACTTTAGCTTTCTGCTGACCAGGGAAACCTAGACATAAAAGTAATATCAATGATATCAGAAATCAGTATTTCCATATTAAAAGATCAAGCAACCTTCAGTACTTTTTATGTGTACAATAATGTCAAATACAATGAGCAACCGGTAAGCCAAGAAAGATTAATCTGATATAAAGGAATGAAGATGAGAGAAAGAAGTCATGAGCTTAATTTTATGTCTACAATGTGCTCTAAGAAATCTAAATCATGGTGAATATAATTTAGAATCAGGGTGCTCCTAGTCCAGTATTGTTGGTAAGAGATTATCAGAAGCCAAGAGCTATAAGATCCACATAGGATCAAAGCTTTTGGCTGGGGTATGTGCACATATGCAAGGACAATGATTGTTAACCATCTTTACATTCATTTTAATCTGATGCATAGCTCAAAAAGAACTACTAGAGCTCATCTACCACAAGTATTCCAAATTAATTTTTGACAAAATTCTTATCTACAGAACATATGAAGATTTTACAATACTTCAGAGGCTATAGAAATAAAAAGATGTTACCTGAAAAAATAACAAGACCATCAATAGACACCCTTGCAATTTCCGGAAGAGTCCTATTCAGATATTTTGGGGAGAGGTAATCCAAAGCATCTGAAACAATCACAAGAGAGAAAGACTTTGCCTTGTATGGTAGAGGGAACTTAATGTCAGCCACACGCACAATGCCTTTGCGTATAAGACTCTTGCAATGGCTATCAGCATCTTCTATCTCGTATGGTTCCACACCCCACGCTTCAGTTTCCGGTTCTTTTAACAATGCAGGGACAACTGAGCAAGTATCAGGGCCAATGTGCAGAACTTTATGCATGCTGCCGCTATGCGCTTTCTGCAGAAACGGTATCGCTCTCTGAACTTCCAACGTGCACGAGAAATCCCCTAATTAGAGAAGAAAATAGCAGTCTGATATCAGTAAACAACAAAAAACTCCGACAGATCCAAACTCATGAACTTCAAATGTCGATTATAACGTACAGAAAAGTGCACTTTCTGCAAGACAAAAACATGAAACCGACGAGAGAAACAAAAGTTAAAGATCCAAAGAACTACCTTCAAGTCTGTTAACTATTTTGCTACCCCCAAAGGCACCTGAAATTTCAAGATCAAGCATTTCAATCAGTAAATTACATTTACTCGAGTAACTAAAACGCCATACATGATCCTTCCAATTCTAACTGACTGACAACTAACTAAACCTAACGAAAGCGATTTCGACACTAACCTGAGCCTTTATAAGCATAGCCGATTAGAAGAATAGCTCCCTGCACATTTCAACCAAAACACAACACATCATAATCAAAATTTGAACACAATGATTTATACAGTCAAATTCACATACATTGAATCAAATAAAAACTTACCACAACTACGAGTCCTATGGATAACAACGGAGACGACTTGGATTTCGAGTTAAAGGCTCCGGCGAATGGAAAGTTGCCGTTCCGGCGCGTGGATCCCACCTGCCTCCGCGACATGACTGACTGTGTTATCTTCGCCGGAAATGAATCCAGAGAAAAAATGTTCTGCACTGTAAAAATCAGAGTGTCACAAAATCAAAATCAGCCACAAATGTAATGAAGAAACGAAAACACAGATCCAGATAAACCAAAACAGCTCAGGATTTTAATTCTAAATTTTCGCGCGAAACGAAAAACAGGGAATTAGTATGACGGAACTGACCTGAGATAAGCAGACGTCAGCAACGCATTTACGACTGGAGGCAATGGCGATGGTTCTGGATCTTAGATCTGTGAAAACGAAAAGGAGAAACAGAGAAAAAAGGGTTTCTCTTTTCTATTGGGATTGGCTTTTAGCTTTAGAGAGAGAGAGAGACTTATGTCGTGGGGGAATGGTGTGTCGTTTATGGCGGTGTGTACGTAGATATTGTGGGGAGTAGTCGTATTTATAAATGGCTCAGAGGGAACGCGGCACTTGAGATTTGAGGGAACACAAACCAGTGTCGGCGGTGAGGGTACTTTCGGTATTTTCTTCATGAATTTATTACAAGTCTGGAAGCTTTTTAGTGGGTTTTGATCTGTAAAAGTGTGTGAATCCCATTTCATTTTTCAGGTGCTGTTCCGTTAATGGAGTGTAGTTGAGCCGAACTAAACCAAAAATTTGTGCTAAATTGACTTACATATTAGGATAATATGTTAGTAATACGGTTATTATAAACAATTATAATTTAAAGGTTGAAATTGATGTCAAAACTACGAGTATGTAATTTTTTTTATATATATTAGTCTTCTAACGCTTAAGCTTAAGTTTAAGAAGGTGATTCTCATATGAATAATTCCCTTACTGTATTTGGATAGAAAGAAATAACTACGGTTGATTTTGTATTTACAGTCCAAAGTGTGTCAGGTGGATCATTTGCCATCCTTAACTTCTTCACTTTCTTTCGCATCAAGTGGTTAGAGTACTTACTTTAAGTATCTTTTTCTTCTCACACATATATAAGCGTCATTATATTAAATCAATATATATTAATTCGACAAAAACTTAACAGAACTACAAGAAGAGACAATATGTGCGTAAAACAGTCGACAATTCTTCAACCAAAATTGCTTTTATTTTCTACTAGGTACAAAACACAGACAAAAGGCCTCTGGAATTTCCAACGGCTAAGGTTTGGAGAAATGTTCAAACTGATGTACTTGGAAGAAACTTTGATGCAAAAGGACTCTGAAGTCCTTTCTTGACAATTACTCTACTGTAACATGAGCCACCATTGCTTCCTGAAGAATTGCTCTATAGTTGTCGGTTGCCCCTCTCAATATAGGGCCTTCCGACAGAAGCCTGCCTATCTTTGAGATTGCATAATTGAGCAAACATCTTCACATGCATTTATCATTGTTCAACTGCTATACCCTCCTCCTCTGTATGAGGGGGTCTCCATTTTTGATCAAACACCCCCCTTTCCACTACATTTGGGACCTTCAGTTTCTCATCAATCAGCTCCAACAACTCTTGCAAGCCGACTCCAGTTATGGCAGATGTTCTAACATGTGGACCAGATGGAACTTGTGCTTCCAGTTGCTTATCTACGGCCCAGTCCTTAGGGTACTCACTTTGATCGTCATCAGCAGTCTTCGAGCCCATGCAAAAATCACCTTCACCCCAAGGATCTTGATTATCTTCTGATTGGTAATCGAGTTCTTGGTCATCTATGGCTTCAAGATTCTCCGCTGACAGCTCAAACAAAGGATCATCAGCCTTATAGTTTGCTACTTCTGGTGACAGCTCAGATTCCACATCATCATCCTGTCCTGAAAGGCTGCTCACCACACCATCTTCACCATCCTCAAGAGATCCATTAACATCCATTGCCCCATCAATTTTTTCCTCATTGTCAATCTGCAGAATTGAAAAAGATGTATTGCATCAGTTTTTTTTAGGTCTAGTTACATTTTGGAAGGTATGCAACTGGAACAGTTTTGATACCTTATTCCAAACTTCAATCATATTCTCAAGCTTCTCCTTGGATACACCAATTTGCTCAAGAACTTGTAATACAGTTGCTCGGTGCTCCTCAAGATTAGGAGCAGTGCAATCCAACACATGCTGCAAGGATAAGCTATGACCATTAGAACATGTCGTGTATACCACATCGACTATTAGGGAGTAATTCATCTCCCTACTGTGTTCTATGTGTTTCATTGTCAATTTCAAATGATGTAGGATATCAAAACAGAAGCTGAGAGACATTTCAAAAGATTCACTTCAATTTATTGCATCTTAATGAGTTATCATAAGGTCTCATTTACTTGTAAATGCAAAAGCCTTCACATAAAGGAGAAGTAATTAATCATACCACAAGCAGATCAGCCTCCACAACTTCTTCTAAGGTCGCATGAAATGCTTCAACTAACTACACAAACAGGTTTTACAGAGGTAATGAGAGGAATAAAATTAAAGACAAGATAGAGTAAATGAAGAAGAGTGGATAACATGGTTTCCATATACCTGCACTGGCAAATCTGAAATAAATCCTACTGTGTCGCTAACAAGCACTTTCCTCCTGAACATTAGAAACTCAGAATAAGTGGGAAAGAAGCTCTAGAAAGTCCTCTAATAAAAGCTCAAAACTAGAATGTCAAAATACATTAGAAATAGAAATAGTTGTCAGTCTCAAGTTTCAACCATATTACCCTGAAGGAAGAAGTACACTTCTCAACCTAGGGTCAACTGTTGCAAACAATCTGAAAAAGTACAATACATCATCGATTAAATATTTAAAGTGAACATCAAGGCTTAGATAACCAAATAATTTTCTATTTATGAGTACTGTAAGAAGTCATATATTGTACCGGGAATCACTGTAGAGATCAGTATGTGACAGGGCACTCACTAATGTAGATTTCCCCTGTCACAAGAAGTGAAATATATTTGGACCCTTGTGTAATAGCAAAAAAGAAAAAAGAAAACCAAATCACACCACGTACTGCATTTGTGTATCCCACAACAGCAACAGTAGCTAAACCTTGACCAGAGCTCCCATGCCTCTTGCGAGACGCACGTTGCACAGCTCGAGTACGACGAACATCCTTGATTTGTTCTAGCAAAATACTCCTCCGTTCTGTGATTCTGAGACAATAGTGATATTCAGTGGATGTAAGTATACAAGGAAACATATGCCATTAAGATGTCTATATAGTACTCAATATGAAATTCAATCAACGAAAAAAAGAAAAAAAAGAAATGTAAAAGAATACCAAACAACCAAAATAAAAGAGAAGAACTTTCATCATCAGGGCATTAAGCGGCTGATACTTGAAACTACAAATCTATTGGAGTAAACTATCCAATGATATTCTAGCACGAAACTAATCAAACATCTGAATGTAAAAACTAGGAAAGAGTCACTTGCAGTCAAGGGAATATAAAACTATAGCGTCCAGCATTGAGATAACATAAGATCTCAGTATCATAAAAAAAAAACCTTCGTCTTTGAAGTTGAAGTTCAGTTTCTCCTGCACCACTAATGAATCCCGCTCCAGCATTTCCTCTCCTGAAATAGCACACACCAACAGTCCAATAATTCCTTAGTGTTCTATGTGCCACAAACATAGTTAAAAGTTTAGTCTATCTATCTTTCCAAGTTAGACAATACATTACCCTCGAGCACTAACAACTTCAGCTTCTCCACTCATTCCAAAACCTAAGCGTCCACCGGGGCCACGCATTCGTATAAGTCTTGTTTTCTTATACATTAGTGCTGCTAACTCGGCCTGTTAAAAGGGGCCAATGGCCCTACAAAGGTCATTCAAAGCCCCTTTAACATACTAAAATCAACCAAAGATTGCAATGATACCTGCAGCTTTCCTTCCTTTGTGCAGGCATGAGCGTTGAAAATTTCTATAATAAGACCCACACGGTCCAAGACTGGTTTTCCCAACAATCTCTGCTATTCAAGACAGCACTAACCAAAATCAATTTCTCCATCCACCAAACAAAGGAGCAAAATTGAATAAGTAGAACTACTTGCCTCCAAGTTCCTCTGCTGAATTCCAGACAGAGTTGTATTCACAAAAATAGCATCCACTTCACCCTGTTAAATTTTGAAATGCATATGAACATACCATACGTTGTGGACTTAAGCTGAGAGAAAAATAAATAAAAATGTCTTACCTTTTCTTCCGCTGCATTCAGATAACACTTAACAGCTTCCAAAGTTCCTTTTCCAAAATATGTATCTGCACAAAATGTAATTGTGAATACTTTCAGTCACTAAACAGATGAAATTACTGCAGTTATTTAATCAAAATTGAAATTAGAATCACAGAAATGAATTGAAAGCTGACCTGCACGAGTTTGGTGCCTTGCTAATGGGTTTTGAACAACAACATGCGGTGGTGTTTCCTTATCACACAAATCGTTCTCAAAGCATCCACTTCGTTGTTCTTCAAGAGAATTGGCAAGGCTGAGAGCTTCATTGAGCTTGGCCTGCAAGATAGAATCGGGACGAAGCCGGGGCTGGACCACAAAAAGCCTTGGAGGGGCATTTGTATCTCTGTTGATATGTGAAATAGTCTCATCTCTGTTCTCCTTCTGTTGCTTTGATGATGTCGAGTACAGAGAATTAGAGATCAAAATGGAAGAGGTGGACGCTAGTGATAGGGTTTGGCTTGGGATTGAAAAATGAGGAGCTCGATTAGGGAAGAGGGACCTCAGATTAGTCCGTGAGATAGAGATGGTTCTCAGCATCGGAGAATTAAACTGTGTTTTAAGTAATCTACGTCATAAATTGTGTGTAGTAGCCCAAAAATATTAACTAATTCAAAACAGTGACTGAAAATTGGGGGAAATCATAAGTGAAAATAAATAACGATGAGATTAGATGTACCTGAGCCCTGAATTTAATCGATGAAAGAAGAATTGAAGAGTCTGTGGAAGTCGGCAGGTGAAGAATAGAACGAAACAGAAGGAAGAAGAAGAAGAAGAAGATGAAGACGGTGCTTTTGTGGCGGGCTACTGGAGGACTTCAGTGAAGTTGGGCTGGGCCTGGGTGGATCGGACTCCAGAGGATCCGAAGAAGTACAATTGGTAAAACATCGATTAAGGTGAGCAGTATTGTGTAAAGCTGTGAAGGCTTAACCTATTTTATTTCTTTTCATACGAAAAGAAACTTCTCAAGTTACATTATCAAATAGCAAGACTCTAATACTCTAACTTTCTTTCTTTTTTTGATCGATTATGAAGTATTTGAGTCTGGCAATCAAAAAAGGAATCCATTGATCATAATCGATAAAAAAATAAATAATAATAAGTTTGGAGAAGAACGGTAACTGACCTTCAGTATGGCAACGGCTAATGTCGTTGTTTGTTTTTGGGTTCTACCAATAGTTTATATCTATATATATCTAGGGTTAGGTAATTTGGAGATATTAAAATTATACATGTGCTTTGATTCTGATACCAGCTCTTCCATTGGGTATCAAGTCAGGGGGATTGTCAGGAATCGATATTTTTCCATCCCGGATTCAATTCATCCATTCTCAATTCCATTCCAAGTTAGTAAACATGTCCCAAATCTCTCAACGTACTTCAACTTTGCTCCCTTAATTATGTTTCTTGATACTTCACGTAATTATAACTAATACGCCGGCCAATTCGTATGCTATCTTGTCTAATCTGCTTTAGTTTTTATCTCCTTAAATCGTTCAAGTTACAATAATGAGGCAGTTCAAAGGCTTATCCAATTTGCATCACTTTCTTTAACCAAAATAGAAAAATATAAAACATACGTACACTTTAGCTCAGCTTATTTGGGATATGGCTTCTCTGCTTGAACTTATGTTACTTAGATTTGTTTGGAATCCTTACTTAATCTAATGGTTTTAAAGATCTCAAGAAATCCAAAAAAATCCACATGTGCCAAATTTATCTAGCTAAGAGCCAATTAATTAAGTTGGCTCCTTATTTCCAAAATAAAATTAAGTTGGCTCCTTTACATAATTAAGCAGATCAAGCAACAGGAATGAAATGGCCTTTTGGTGCTTCCTTATTATCTAACAATAATAGTAAAGTACCTTATTTGTAAGATTTTGATTAATGTAAATGGATATTAAGACAACTACCAATTAGTAGTTGAAGATTTTGAGGAACCATGCATTCATAATCACAGATCATATATATAGCCTCAGTCTCCTTGATGACAAAACATCGACACTGAAAATCCAAAATCCTTATCCTGAAAATGTTCTGCAAAATGAGGTTTCTCAATATATTGTTTCTCTTCTTTTTCTTTGATAAATTTGATGCAATGAGATATAATCTACAAGATGCTGTATCAAAAACGATCACCGTCAGTAAGACAGGTAGAGGACAGTTTAGAACTGTACAACAAGCCATCGATTCAATACCTTCAAACAATACACGGTGGATACGTATCCTGATTGGCCATGGTGTTTACTTGTGAGTTGCATATTTTTTCAAGCTATTTATTCATTCTCAAGATTTTAATCTCTAACATGCTATTTTCACATACAGTGAAAAGGTTATAATCCCTCGAGAAAAACCGTACATTATTCTTGAAGGAAATCCCAAACTTCTTACAACGATCGAATTTGGAGATGCTGGCAGTGTTGTTGACAGTCCTACATTCAAAGCATATGCAGATAACTTTGTGGCAAAAAATATACTGTTCAAGGTTAATTATCAAGTGTTGTTAATTTTTTTCTTTTCTTCCAAACAGATCAGCGATATGAGTTTATTCTTGAATATGTGTAATGTAATTTTGGTTCTTGTTAACAGAATACATACGACCACCTTAGGACATCGGATACGATTGGGAGGAGAACTACTCAGGCACCTGCTGCTGCAATTACTGGAGACAAAGCAAGTTTCTACAACTGCTCTTTCATTAGCTTGCAAGATACACTGTGGGATGCCCAAGGTCGTCACTATTTCTATGACTGCAACATAAAAGGTGCTATAGACTTTATTTGGGGAAATGGCCAGACCATTTACGAGGTGCAACTCCTTCCCTTTTTCTCATATTAACAAGACACGTCTAGCAACATTAGCCATGTATTTATTTACACGTACCTGATCGAATTCCTCATTGCAGAAATGTACGATAACTTCATTTTCCGATAAATTAGGCCAGAATGGTGGTTACATCACTGCGCAGGGTCGCGAAACACAAAACGAAACTACTGGGTTTGTATTCAAAGATTGCCATGTACGTGGATCAGGACCTATACTTCTAGGAAGGGCATATAGAACATACTCAAGAGTATTGTTTTCTGGGACATATATGGAGAACATTATTGCACCCGAGGGTTGGTCAGAATGGGCAGTCAAACCAGTGTAAGTTTTCCTAAACATTAATGCTTTGGGTTAGAAAAAGAATCCTGAGAGATGAATAAGATCTGAGAAAGGGGTTGGTGAACTGGATTTTACCAATTAACATTAATTCTTAGTGTTATAATTTACCATCAATGTTTCACTTCTTGTTTAATTTCTTTGACGCAAAAATTGAACAGGGACACAATCACATTCTCAGAGGCGAAATGTAGGGGACCTGGAGCGGACTTGTCTCATCGGATTCCATGGGAGAAGAAGTTATCGGATGAGGAAGTTGGATATTTAACAAATACTGATTCTTTTATAAACCCAGATGGGTGGTTGGAAAAGCAACCACATTAAAGTGTTAAACCTGTATAATCGCTTAGGCCTTGAACTAGACTAAAAGTTTAGAACACAAAAGCCCTTGAATCAATAATCAATCTTTGAATGAACAGAATAAGTCATTGGGATCATTACAGCACATGGTTTGCTATTAAATTCAGTCACATATAGGTATCCAAATGAAGCAGTTTTTACTTGGCTGAACAATAACAATATCATCCATCCATGGAGGTTCACACAAATTGATCAAGTCCAAAAGCTAGGAATTCGGTCTGGTACTATTAAAGTCGAGCACCATTGTTCATTTAGTAAGAACAAAGGCCCTCAGCTCATTTGTCTATTTGAAGAGCTTTTGGGATACTATCTAGTATCTGCACCTCATAGTTGAATAGGCCAGGGTTTCCATACATATGCTGAACGGTGTAGGGCGTGTCTTGAATGAAATAGATAGCATACAATGGACAGTCTTGAACAACTTCCATAGCTTTCCTCTAAACTACAGTGCTTTAGCTTTACTAGGCCATTGCCTTCTTCGAGCCCTCCGTTTCCTCCCCCCATCCTGCTTCTCCTTAGCTTTTTCATTCAAGTCCCTCTCTCCGCGTCTTTTATACATCTTGAAAGTGATCTTTCTATCTGCAGCCATCTGCCTCACCTTCTCTGTAATCTCAGCAGCAATCTGCCTATTATAGAGTTTCTTTAAACCACGCATGAGCTTTGCAAAAGTATCTGGCTGTGGCATTACGTCCGCCTCCATCATGTCCAAGCAGTATGAGCACGCCTCCTTCACATGCCCCTTTGAAAACAATGCATGAATCCAAATTGTCCATGCACACACATTAAGCTCACACCCTTTGGTCACAATGCAACTCCAAACATCTTTAGCCATTTCTAGCTTCTCATCTCTCAACAAAGCATTCATCAACTCCTTCAAGGTACCATATTGTGGCCCAGATAGAAGGCCTCTGCCAACCATTTCTTTGAAGTAATCACAAGCCTCAATCAAACAACCTTGCCTGAGAAAACCATGAATCATAATGACAAAGGTATCAAGCCCCGGAGAAAACCCAGCTTCTTCCATCTCATTCCAAAGCCGAACACCTTCTTTCACCTCCCCCAACTTGCAAGCCAACCGAATCACCGTGTTGTAAATCCCAAGATCAGGCATGCAACCAATCTTCCTCATCTCCCCCATCAATCCCATACACTCCTCCAAATCCTCCTTCTTCTCATGAGCCAACATGATCTGCAAGTAAGTCATCTGACTCGGCATTAACCCCTTCTGCACCATACTCTCCAAAATCTCATAACTCCTCACAATCTTCCCCCACTTACAAAACCCACTAATCAAAGTACTATACGTCACAACATCAGCCACACACCCACTCCTCTCCATCTCCACAAACACCCTCATCGCCTCCTCCATCTTCTCCTGCCCACAAAGCGCCTGAATCACAGTCGTATAGGACGCCGCATTCGGCTCACACCCCTTCCTCCTCATCTCCTTCAACAGCTCATACGCATCAACCATCTTCCCAGCCTGAGCATACCCACCAAGCAAGTTATTATACACCACAACATCCAACTCAAACCCCGCCTCCCTCATCTGCACCAACACATGTTTGGCCTCCATAAGCCTCCCAGCTCTACACCACCCATACAACAAGGACGTAAAATGCCTAATACTAGGGTTGAACCGAACTCTCATGTCCTCAAACAAACTCGCCGCCTCCTTAACACTCCCATTCTTACACAAAGCATCAAGCAAACAACCGAATGCATACTCATCCGCCTCACATCCGTATTTGGGCATTTCATCGAGCACCTCCACTGCCTTCTTCACCATCCTCGCCGAAGCGAAACGCCGCATCAAAACCACAAACATTTCCACACTGATTAGTTCTTGATTCTCTCTCCTCATCTCCTCAAGCAGAGCCCAGACGGCTCCGAACTGCCGCATTTTGCTGAGGCACTTGATCATTGCCTTGTAGACTTCGTGACTGGGCCTGTAGTTGGGCTGCTGCTGGGCCCACACGAAGAACCTGTACCCTAAGTTACCGGCGTCGCCGCACCGGTTCAGGACCCGCTCGGTTAACCCGGAGCGTAAAACGACGCCGGATTGGTGCAGCGCCAGCTCCAGCTTGGGTACGCGAGACTGGAATTTGCGGAGTATTTTGTAAATATTTTCCACGTCGGCGGCGAACTCGCAGTGGGTCGGGTCGTCCCGGCTGGGTCCTGGGTCGGATTCGAGGCGAACCAACCCGAGCCCGGATCTGGAATCATGGCTGGTTTGCTTGCTGGGTTTGTTGACTGTGTGTAAGAAATGTAAGGGGCTGTTTGGATTGGACGAAATTGAAACTGAGAAATTGGGTTTGGTGTAGAGAGAAATCGATTTCTGATACAACCTTCGCATTTTTAGGTCTCTGCAACTTCAAAACACTTACCCCCATTTCTGGAGGAGAAACCAGCAAAACGTGCGTTTTAGTATTAAGACCAAAACGACACGTCGTTTAGTCATGGCGGGAGTCTTTCTTCCACAACCTAACCACCAACCATAACGGAAAAAAAAATTACAGTGGAAAAATGAGCGATGAGGTTCAGCTTCTACAAACAACCCTTAACGACCGTAACTGAAGCCGCAGCTGAAGTCTTTAAGCTGAACCAGAGGCTTGTTAAGCTTAACCGCTCGCATTGTTACGCAGAGACGCTCCGGCTTTTTACCCACATTCATTCATCACAGTCGGTTAGGCCGGACCACTACACGGTCTCGGCGGCGATCACCGCCTGTGCGAAACTACGACACGTCGTTTTTGGGACCCAACTCCACGGCAACGCGGTTCAGTCCGGCCTCAAAGGCTATGCTCACGTCAGCAATCCGCTGCTCTCGCTTTACGCGAGAGCGGGAGATTTGAACGGTGTGAGATTGGTGTTTGATGAGATTGCAGACCCAGATATTTATTCATGGACGACGTTGTTGTCTGCGTGTGTGAAATTGGGGGAGGTTGAGTATGCATACGAGGTGTTTGATAAAATGCCTGAGAAGAGTAATGTGGCGATTTGGAATGCGATGATCACCGGGTGCGCCGAGAATGGGGATGATGAGGTTGCGTTTAGTTTGTTTTGTGAAATGCTTAGGGTGGGTGTTGAGTGTGATAATTATAGCGTTGCGAGTGTGTTGAGTTTGTGTTGTTTGGAGGGCCTTGGAAGATTCGGGCGGCAGGTGCATTGTTTGGTGATTAGAGCCGGGCATTTGGGTAGAGCATCGGTTGTGAATGCGCTGCTTACAATGTATTTTAAGTGTGGAGGTGTTGCAGAGGCGTTTGAGGTGTTTGAAGAAGTGGAAGATGGGGTGTGTGATGAGATTAGTTTTAATGTGATGATTGATGGTTTGGTGGGTGTGGGGAGAGATGAAGAGGCTTTGATGATGTTCAAAGGGATGCGAGAGGTGTGTCTTAGGCCTACTGAGCTGAGTTTTGTGAGTGTCATGAGCTCATGTTTAGCTGCGAGTGTTGCTAAGCATGTACATGCGCAGGCGATTAAGTTGGGTTTTGAAGCTTTCACTTCTGTGAGCAATGCAGCAATGACTATGTATTCTGGGTGTGGGGATCCGCAAGCGGCGTGCTTGGTTTTTCAGACATTGGAAGAGAAGGATCTTATATCGTGGAATGCCATGATCTCGACTTATGCTCAAGTGAACGACAGTGAATCAGCCATCTTGGTCTACCTGCAAATGCAGAGGTCAAGAGAAAAACCAGATGAGTATACATATGGAAGTTTGTTGGCAAGCTCTGAGTATATTGAGATCGTGCAAATGATTCAGGCTGTTGCATACAAAACTGGACTTTTCCATAAAATTCAAGTTGCCAATGCAATGGTTTCTGCATATGCTAAACAGGGTCAGATGAATCTAGCCTATCAGACATTCCAAGATATCAAATACAAAAATTTGATCACCTGGAATGCTATTATTTCTGGATTCCTGTTGAACGGAATGGTAAGTGAAGGATTAGAGCAATTTCATGAGCTGCTAGTGTCGGAACTCAGTCCAGATGTGTATACCCTGAGTATAATTTTAAGCATGTGCGCAAGCATAACATCCTTGAGAGATGGAAAACCAGTTCATGCCTACATTCTCAAATTTGGGTTTTCTCAACAACTGTGCTTAGGTAATGCCCTCATTACGATGTATGCTAAATGTGGGGTTTTAGATTGGTCGGTAAGAGTGTTTGAAGCAATGAAGGAAAAGGATATAGTCTCATGGAATGCCCTGATATCAGCTTATGCACAACATGGGAAAGGAAAAGAAGCTGTTGATTGTTTTGAGGCAATGCAAGTGTTGTCTTCCATCACACCAGACCAGGCAACCTTCACTGCGGTTCTTTCCGCTTGCAGCCATGCCGGTTTAGTTGATGATGGCACACGAATTTTCAATTCCATGATTGGTAATTACTGCTGTATGCCAGAAGTAGATCATTGTTCTTGTATAGTTGACCTTCTAGGTCGTGCTGGGTACCTTGATGAGGCAGAAACAGTGATAAACAGCAAGGAAATTGAAGCACATCCAAATATTTGGTGGACACTGATTAGTTCCTGTGCAGCACATGGTAATCTAAGACTAGGAAGAATAGTTGCTGGATATCTCCTTGAAACTGAAGAAAATAATCCATCAGTTTATGTGCTTTTGGCAAGTATATACGCAGCTGCTGGTCAGTGGGAAGAAGCAGCTAATGTGAGAGGATTGATGAACGGAACTGGCGAGGCGAAGACACCTGGATGCAGTTGGATCAATTCATAAAAGCATGTAGGAGTGAAATTCACTTGTATGGACTGGACATGGAAAGTAAGAAAGAAATATTTCATTTTCAATACAAATCTTTCTCATATTTTAGTCAGCTGTTATTTTCTCTGGAAATGTGGTTTTGATACGCAGAACAGTCCTGAAACGATAGAACTAACTATGAGTAATTAGATACAGTAGGGTTGAAATTGACTCTTAATTCATCCTCAGTAAAGAAGGAAGATGATAAGTTGGAATAGTTGCAGGAAAGAACATCCGTCTAATTCCTTCAGCCTTGATGATGGGATATATTATTCCTGACGCACTCTGGAAAAAAAAAACGATAAGCTCTTCATGAAGGGTAAGGGAACTTAATCTTAGTTCATGTTTAGTGTTCTTAAACTCTCATAGGCTTCACTCTGTAGAGTTATTGTAAAAAAATGAAAAACTGATGAAATTTATGCTTTTATCTGAAGTTATAGCAGGTCACCCGTCACCAAATCAAGGAAAACTAAAGGGAAGATAACCCTACCCAAATCAATCTTGCTGCAAGCCATATGCGTTTCGGTGAAGGAAATGGTAGTAGCAAACGACCAACAGCATATATTCCTACAGGAATAAAATGGAGAACTAAACTCAGCGGGTGAGGCTTTAGACCAGCGAACAAGGCCATCAGTTCTGTTACAAAGAAATCTCCAAGGCTTAGATAGCCGAGAATTGCTTCTTGCATCTCCTTCCTTGCTTGATCAGGGGATGCAGAGAACACCTTGTATAGGGCACCTTTAAAGGTATTCATCGTTGATGCAACTGGCTGCAACAGCAAAATCAAAAACCGGAGGCCTTGTACGATCACACAAATACACCACAAACTAACAAACAAATTGCATAGGAGCACAGATTACCGTGCGCAAGGTATAGAAGGATTCTAGGTATAAGCACAATTTACGTGCATCGCTTAGCTCATGCAATGGTTTTAGAATATCCCTGAGTACAAGAATGTCTGATAGTGCCACAGTCATTCCTCCCCCTGTTAAAGGATGACGCATATTGAAAGAGTCACCTATTAAAAGGGCTCCAGGAGTTGGCTGTGGAGAGGTTGGCATGATTCTATTTGACATTGTTCTTATATTTCCTTTGTCAATTGCAGATATGAAGGGATCATGAAGTACAGGTGGAATCTGAAACATAATTTTTTGGAGATCAGCAACCAGTGTTTCAAAATGAGGCAAGTAATTTCGACACCATATTTTGTAAGTACTGCAGCTACAAAAACGAAAGGTACCTTTGGAGCTACCACATTCTTCAAATAATTAGCCATTGCCCTATTAGAAATGGGAGGTACTTTCTGGCCGGGTACATCAACTAAACAGCGGACCTCTGTACTACTGATTTGATAAAACAAGACTGCAGATGGATCAGCTAGAATAACATGCCCGTGATTTGCAAATGGGAGTTCACAATATTCCAAAATGAATCCCACAAAACAAGATGGCACTTCTACCTGGTAAGGAGATTCATTTTATCTGTGTCAGTGTAAAGTTCGGCAAAAAACATACTGTGAAAATTTAGCAAACTCTGGATGTTGGTCAAGCATCCATATCGTGATGCTGGGAGGTGAATAAACAAATTGGTCAACTGTTTGTGCAAAGTTCATCCAAGAGAGTCCAAGAGTCTGAGGCTTGCAAAGAGTGCGACGCAGATTTGAGAAGCAACCATCGCAGACAATAGTAAGAGAAGCATGAGCTTGAAGTTCTTGACCATCCTTAGTTTTGTACTGAACCCCCTTAATTGTCCCATTTGCTTCAAGCAGGGATGTGACAGTACCTTGCCCCAGTTGTACACTGAAATATATAAGAATACAACTCTTCAAGAAGATCATGAATTTTCTAGCACAAAAAAAAAAAAAGACACACGTTTCTTTAAAGATTTACGAAAAGAAGTCGCAGAACCAGTGAAGAGATATCATGGAAAGAGGAGTGAAAAAACACTACTTGGGGAGAGTAGCAGCTTTTTCTCTCATTCTCTGTATGAATCGCCCATTGTGGAAACCTTTGCCTGCTACATCTGAGGGGTACTGTTCCAAGGGAATGGGCGCTCTAGTAGCCTTCCCATCCCTATAGATAGCATATCCAAGCACTCGCTGAGCATCAATTTCCTCAATGCAGTCTGAAGCCAATGCTCGTAGGGGTTAGATTCACAACCAAAATGCAGGTTGATATTCCTTTCATTTTGGATAAAAGCTAAACTAGCATACAAAACTCGATAATATTAGCTAATATATGTTAGTCATTACCTTCAAGTCCCAGTTCAATTAATTTCAGGTATCCCCCTGGGAGGAGAAATTCGCCGACAATTCGATCCGGCTCTGCCAGATCTCTTTCAATCACATGAACGGATCTTCCGTCCTGATATAAGCAGCACATTATTAAGTAAGTTGTCATGAATATTTCTTGAAGGGAGCTCAGTGCCAAATAGCATGTGAGTAACTTGCGGAATAAGTAATACTGAAAGACCTATTTAACCATCATGCATGGATGATGGAATCACTAAACTCCATTACATTGTGTCATCAACTTTTCATACACAGTTCAGGATTTGGTGAAAAGCTAATCAACAAATTACCATAAATACTCTTAATTTCAAATAATCATTTACCAAGTCAGGTAAAAATATCACTTGTTCAGTTGTTCTTCTTCTTCCCTTTTTTTGTTTTTAAAAAAGTATTTTACCTTGCCAAGAGTGTGGGCGAGAGCGGCGCCAGCAACACCAGCGCCAACGATGATGATGTCGGTGCCATAGCCATGCATAAGACTCTTGTTCAAGCTCCTTACTTTTCCGTTGTTCTTAGCAGTGGCGTTACCGTAACAACAATAACAGAAACGGAGAACGAAGAGAATTAGAAGGAAAGCCAGTAGAGACCCAAAGACAACATATGGATTGATCGCCATCATTGTCGCCTTCTTAATCATAGCAGAGACAAAGATTTTATGGTAACATATATGGAGAAGAAAGACCAAGAATAAATCTGCACCCTAATGATGAATGGCTGAGCATGAGGTGGTAAGATTAACTCAAATAGGGCTTGTGACTTGTGAGCATGAGGTGGTTGTTGGAGGTTTTTGTGCTGTTATTGTGAAGGTCATGCTTTTGGCGCTTTCTCTACCCACATTGCATTTCAAGTACTATAGCGTAGAAATGATCGATTGGAAAGACATTTGGTTTGATGTTAATTGACTCCTCAATCGCTTGTGCTAGACTACGTACGTTCTCACTTCTCTTTTGCTTGTATCTTGACAACTTTGTGTTGGTTGGCTTGATTATTGAAGTTTACATCTCAAATATGACATTTTGATTTTCTCATGTTAATATCTTACAAGGGAATAAAGTAGTAGAGGCATTTAGTGGAATGTACGTGTTTCCTACTTTTATTGTGAGTCACTGCAGCTAAGTATTTCCCGCAACTTCTTAGTTGACACAGAAAAGCATTAGCTTCAACCGTTCATACATTGAGAGTAGATATTTGGTCCTAAACAATACTTAAATTACTATGGGAACTTCCTCTTTATCTCTTTATCATTGAAAGAAGTTGTTTTATTCAAAAAAAGAAGAAGACAAAAAAAAAATCATTGAAAGAAGTTGCTTAGTTGCATACAGGTAGGAGCTGGTTTGCCTGGAGCCCTTGACAGCAACAAATCTGAAAATTCTCATTTAGCTGGAGAAACTCTATATAAAGCTGCAATAGTTGCAGGAAAGAACATCTGTCTCCCTCCTTCTGCCTTGATTATGGGAAATATTATGCCCGATGCGCTCTAAGAAAAGAAATAACAATTGAGTTCCTCATTAAGAATTAAAGACACCAGTTCAATGTGGGACTGATTGCTGCTGAAAGTTCAGCTTTCACCGTATGGTACTTGCAAGGAGCTAACCAAAACTGTTTCACATTCTAAAAAATTATTGTGAAAATAATGAGATGAAGGAAACAAGGGGAAGAGAAACGCACCCAAATTAATCTTGCTCCAATCCACATGCGCTTCAGTGAAGGAAATGGTAGGAGCAAACTGCCAACACCATATATTGCTACAGCAAAAAAATGGTAGAGTAAACTCAGCGGGCTGGGATTTAGACCAGAAAGCAAAGCCACTGGTCCGGTTGAAAAGACACCTCCAAGGCATAGATAGTCAAAACATGCTTGGCGCATCTCTTTCCTTGCTTGATCGGGAGAGTCTGAGAACACTTTGTACAGGGCTTCTGACAAGGTATTTATATTAGAAGCAATTGGCTGCAAGAGTAACATCAGATTTCAGCTAATGAATAGCTGGTATGTAATGTGGAAAGAGCACCTCTAATACAAGCATTGCTTGTTGATCCCTCTGATACATACAAAATATTTTTACCAAATATTATTGTCCCTTGTGTACCTGGAAAGTCGATATAACCACAGTTGCATTGTGAGTTATAATAAACAGCATAGCAACATAACATACCTAGCGTAAGGTATTAAAGGATTCAAGGTATTTGCACAATGAAGGTGCGTTGTTTAGGTCACGCAAGGGCTTAAGACGATTCCTCAGTGCAACAATATCAGACAGTGCCACAGTCATTCCTCCACCAGTGAAAGCATGACGCATATTGAAAGCATCACCGACTAGAAGAGCTCCGGGAGTGGGTTGTGGATTGGCCGCATGCTTCTATTCGGCATAGTTCTAATATTTCCTTTGTCAATAGCGGATATGAAGGCATCATGAAGCTGAGGTGGAAGCTGAAATAGACATGATTCTCTAGATTTCATCAACAATAGAAGAAGCAGGCTCCGCCAGAAAGGAAGAAAGAAAATTGCAACGCAAAGATTCAAAATGATGCAAGTGCTTTATTATTTGAGCATTAAGTACTCCAGCAGAAATTTCAGAAAGAAAAAATATATATATTAAAGACCCCTGTGGAGCTACCATATTTTCAAATGCTTGGCCATTTCACCATTAGCAATGGAAGGTACTTTTTGGCCTGGCACATCAACCAAACAACGGAGCTCTGTACTACTGATCAGATAAAACACAATTGGAGATGGATCTGCTATTATAACATGACCGTAATTTGCAAATGGTAGTTCACAGTTTTCCAAGACTAATCCCACAAAACAAGAGTGCAGTTCTACCTGTTAAGAAGCAGATAAAATTGTGTCAATCAAAGTGGTGGAGGAGAACTCATGGAAATGGTAGTTTAAACTTTAAACTATTGGAATGGTAAGTCAAAACAGAAATTGAGCTTGTGATGTTTGCTAGCTGGAGACTATGAAAAACACATGGTTTAAGTGCTTTTCTCCTAATAGAACGAAGAGTTGCTGAGTTGAAGAAGGCAAGTATACCTGAGACTTGCTAAGAGTACGGCGCAGATTTGAAGAGCAACCATCACAAACAACGGTAAGAGCAGCATGAGATTTAAATACTTGACCATCCTTAGTTTTGTATTGAACCCCCTTAACTGTTCCATTTTCTTCAAGCAGGGATGTGACCGTACCCTGCTCCAGTTGTACACTGAGAATTAATAAACACTGAATACTTATTAAATCAAGCATAGATTAGAAGCACAAAATAACAGCAAAGAAGGATAAAGAAGCACTACTTGGGAAGAGTAGCAGCTTTTGTATGAATGGCCCATTGTGGAAACCTCTACCCGCCACATCTGAATGAAACTGTTCCAAGGGATAGGGCAGCTTAGTACTCTTCCCATCCTTAAAAAGAGCATATCCAAGCACTCATTGAGCATCGATGTCGTCAATGCAATCTGTGTTAGAATGCGGAAGAATAAACTGTAGAATGGAATCGGAAATAAACTCACAACCACAAGCGGAAATAAAATGGGAGAAAACACCGGGAATTAACGTGGTTCGGCAAAATGCCTACGTCCACGGGGCAGCAACAACAAAGAACCTCCACTATACGAATAAAGGTTACACCGAGAGAAACACTACTTCAAGACACACACTTGAAGGGATACACTCTCACACTCACTTTGTTTTGCTACACACACAAACTCTCTACTTGGAGTTTTTCTCTCTATCTCACTCTTGATAATCACACAAGTTGATAGAACTCTCTCCGGTTTGCTTCTATGTCTTTTGCTCCAAAGCAACATGCATTTATATAGGCAAATGATCAAAGCTACGTAGTGCATGGCAAGAAGCAAAGTCATGCTTCTCCTTGATTCATGCTCAATGTTTCCATGCTCCATAAATGCTTCTCCATTCATATGTCAAAGAAAATCGCTGCCACCCACAAGCCTATATGCCTAGGCTTCTCTTGCATTTCAACATTTGATGCATCAAGCTAGCTGCCTCACATTGGATTGATGGGCATGAGGCAATGAATTTTTCTCCTCCAAATAAGGAGGGATGTTTTTACCCCATCAATCTCCCCCTCCCGACTTAGTTGGAGGGATGCGTCATTCCCAACGCATTTCTGCAAAACTCAAACTTCTCTTTTGGTAGACTTCGTCATCATATCCAAACTATTATCATCTGTGTGAATCTTCTTTAGAAGTATTTCCTTAGCTTCCAGCACATCTCGTATCCAGTGATACCTCACATCAATGTGCTTCGACCTCGAGTGAAAACTCGAATTCTTGCTCAACTGAATGGCGCTCTGACTGTCACAATGCAGAACAAACTCTTGTTGCGTATGACCCAATTCCAGTAGGAATCTCTTCAACCACAAAATATATTTGCACGCTTCCGTAGCTGCAATGTATTCTGCTTTTGTAGTTGACAAAGCGACACATTTTTGTAGCTTTAATTGCCACGAGACAGCTCCCCCTAAAAACGTAATCAGGTATCCAGATGTTGACTTCCTCGTGTCAATATCACCGGCCATATCTACATCTGTGTAGCCAACTAGCTCAAACTTGCCACTTCCAAAGCATAACCTCATCTTGGAAGTTCCCCGCAAGTATCTCAAAATCCACTTAACAGTATTCCAGTGCTCCTTGCCTGGATTAGATAAGAATCTACTAACAACACCAACTGCATGTGTTATGTCTGGTCTGGTACAAACCATCGCGTACATCAAACTTCCTACTGCTGAGGCATATGGCATTGTTGCCATATCTTCTTCCTCCGTCTGACTTGTAGGACTCTGCTTTGAGCTGAGCTTCATGTGACTGGCAAGTGGAGTAGCAACTGGATTTGCTTTCTCCATGTGAAATCGCTCCAGTACCTTATCGATGTACTTTTCTTGTGATAACCACAGTTTCTTGTTCCCTCGATCACGGGCAATATCCATGTCTAAAAACATATCAAAGGACTCTGATAAACTTGTCTTTAACTGCTGGATCATAGCAATATCTTTGCCAACAATCAACATATCATCTACATAAAGTAGTAAGATGATAAAATTTCCTCCAGCGGATTGTTGAATATACACACATGGATCAGCTGACGTTCTCTTACACCCATGACTCACCATGAAGGAGTCAAACTTCTTGTACCACTGTCTTGGTGCTTGCTTCAATCCGTACAGGTTTTTCTTCAACTTGCAAATCATATGCTCTTCTTTGTTGACTTCAAAGTCTTCTGGTTGTTCCATGTATATTTCTTCTTCTAAATCACCATGAAGAAATGCAGTCTTCACGTCCATCTGCTCCACCTCAAGATCCATGCTCGCAGCCATGCCCAAAATGACTCTAATCGAAGTCATCTTGACAACAGGTGAGAAAATCTCATCAAAATCGATTCCTTGTTTTTGGCTGAATCCTTTGACAACTAAGCGAGCCTTGTACTTTGTCAGCTTTTCATTCTCGTCTCGCTTTAACTTGAACACCCACTTGTTCTTGAGTGCTTTTCGGCCTTTAGGAAGCTCCACCAACTCATAGGTGTTGTTCTTCAGTAAAGACTCCATCTCAGACTCCATAGCTAGCCTCCATTTGTCGTGGTCTTGATGAATCTTTGCTTCCTGGTAACTTTCAGGCTCTCCGTCACTGGTCAAAAGAATGTAGTTTGCATAGGGATTATCTCCATCATTAGTCACCAAAATATATTGTGACGATGGATATTTGGTGGATGGTATTAGCCTCCTGGTGCTTTTACGAATTGGTGCTTGATTATCCATAATCGGAGATGTTTGCCTACAGATGGAACATGTCTCACATCTTTCAACATTAACTGACAGCCCACACCAAACTGTTGGGGAATGCGGAAGAATAAACTGTAGAATGAAATCGGAAATAAACTCACAACCACAAGCGAAAAAAAAATGATAGAGAACACCTGGAATTAACGTAATTCGGCAAAATGCCTACGTCCACGGGGTAGCAACAACAAAAAACCTCCACTATACGAATAAATGTTACACCGAGAGAAACACTACTTCAAGACACACACTTGAAGGGATACACTCTCACACTCACTTTGTTTTGCTACACACACAAACTCTCTACTTGGAGTTTTTCTCTCTATCTCACTCTTGATAATCACACAAGTTGATAGAACTCTCTCCGGTTTGCTTCTATGTCCTTTGCTCCAAAGCAACATGCCTTTATATAGGCAAATGATCAAAGCTACGTAGTGCATGGCAAGAAGCAAAGTCATGCTTCTCCTTGATTCATGCTCAATGTTTCCATGCTCCATAAATGCTTCTCCATTCATATGTCAAAGAAAATGGCTGCCATCCACAAGCCTATATGCCTAGGCTTCTCTTGCATTTCAACATTTGCTGCATCAAGCTAGCTGCCTCACATTGGATTGATGGGCATGAGGCAATGAATTTTTCTCCTCCAAATAAGGAGGGATGTTTTTACCCCATCAATCTGAAGCCAATGCTTGTATATGATATGGTTAGTTTCAAAAATCAGAACCAAAACCGATACTCACAGACCAAACTAATTCTTGACGATACAGAGAGCTCTGTCAACAACATAACCTTGCAAGATCTAAGGCTTTTCAAAGGATCAACTTGTGCATTGATGCATGTAAAGCAGTGAAGTACAAAAGTTGAATATAGAGCATTTCATTACCTTGAAGACCCAATTCAACTAATTTCATGTATCCCCCAGGTTGGAGATATTCGCCAACTATTCGATTTGGTTCTGTCAAGTCTCTTTCAATGACATGAACTCGTCTTCCATCCTAAGGTCAGCAGGATAAAAATGTTTTCACATGAATATCTCTTGAAGGGAGATCAGTACTGATACATAATTGTAAATAACTTGTGTAACAAAAATACTGGAAGTAGAAACCCTTGAACAGTTCAATCAGTTGTACGCAACACAATGAAAGTAAGCATGATAACTTAAAAAACAATCCTCTGTATATATAGCAAAGCAAAATTAAGGAAATGCATGGTTCCGGAAGTAAAGGACTTCCTGAAGTAGAAGTCGACATTTTTGTTTTCTAACCTTGCCAAGAGTGTAGGCGAGAGCAGCGCCAGCAACACCGGCACCAACAATGATTATGTCAGTTCCGGAGCCCTTCACACATTCTTCTGAAACATGATACTTGCATTTTTTAACTTTCTCTTATCTTTGGCAATGGCATTACCATAATCGCGGCGACGAAGAACACGAATAAGAAGGAAACTTAACAAAGAGGCAAAGAAGGTGCAGACCACCATTGTCAGCATCTTCAACTTATGCAACGTATTACAGGTCTCTCTGGGAAGACAGCGGTGTACGTGTTATAGAAATTGATTTAGAAGAGAGAGAGATAAATACAACACAAGGTCACAAGTTACAGAGGGTCACAAGCTACAGAAACTTGTCTGCCTGTTATGTTGCTATTAGCCTATTAGCATATGATATCAGCTATCTATAATTGAACTGAGATGCTCTATCATGTCAGAGCATATAGAAGCTAATTAAGTGACTTTATATATAGAAGCTAATTAAGTGACTTTATATCAGACGAAGTTAAGACAGCAATAAACATGTCAACAAATGAATTGTGATTGCTTCCTCATATCGTATTTGTAATTGCATTGATTTAGGAGTATTTTTACTATTATTTAGGTAGATTTAATATTATTTAGGTTATTTTTCCATTTATTATCTTTCCATATTTTAGTTAGACTCTTATGCTATTTAAGCAAGAGTTTGTCATCTTTGTAAAGAGAGCTTGTTTGACATTATAATGAAAATATAGCCGCTTTTTAGCCGCTTGTTATGAGTTGTGTTCTTCTTATTTCTGGTGACATCTGCTATCACATTTAAGCCTATGTTTTAGATCCCGTTCCCCATCAATTTGGTATCAGAACTCTGGGGGAGAGCGTGGTGGCTTCCATAGCTCGAAACAGGCTTGATCGGGGAGGTTCTTTAATGGAGGGTCGTTATAGCACCGACATGGAGGAAATCAAGATGATGATTCAACAACTTACCGAACGTATCAATCGCATCGAAACTCGGCGCCAAAGGGTTAAGAGTCACGACGGGGAGAGAGACGTTCATCAACGTGTCACTCGCATCGAAACTTCATGTGAAGACAGTGAGGTTTCTGACGGGGAGAGAGACGTTGGCCCTTTTCAACTGCGTACTCCATTGTTTGAGTCGGACGACAAGGGAGAACCGGTTAGTTTTGACTATGAAGGTTCGAAATCTATCTTTACTTTTTCAGTTAATGAAAATTTAGAAAACAAAAAAATATTTTGTGGACTTTAGTCAGCCACCAATTTATGATGAATGTTTATGTGAGGCTTGTGGTGGCAATTGTTGTGTGGAAGAAGAAAAGGAGAACGAAAGCGAATTTGGAGGAGTTGATGCTCAAAATAATTATCATTCAAGTGTGAAAGTTGGCATTGAATGGGATTATGATTTTGGAGACTTCAGTGATCTTGTTTCCGTAAGTAACCTTGCCATGTCTCTGCTATGCACAATCGATGAAAGTATAATTAATTACCTAAAACTACATTTTGGTGGTGATATTTACCAATAGCAAGATCAAATTTTTTTATACCATCAGCAGGAATTAACAGTAATGGTTGTTAACCCGTTTACTGTTTAATGACATAAATACCCCTAAAAATTTATAATTTATAACCCATACCACCTATATACATCCACATGTTCCCAATCTCACACAAACCCTAATTTCTTTCTGACTGATTGGAGGCGACGAGGGGCGAGGGGTGAGGCTGGGCGGCGAGCCAAGAGAAGGCAGAGCGAGGTGCGAGGTGCGAGGGTGGAGCGAGCAACGAGGGCGGAGGCGCGAGGGCCCAGGCGCGAGGCAGCGAGGCGGAGAGGACCTCGTTGTATGAGCAACGTGGACCTCGACCTCCTCGTTGTATGACGTCTGCTATCACTTTTAGGCCTATGTTCCCCATGAATGGCATTCATTCTTTAGTTGCAAAAGGTGGAACACCTGTTGCAAAATGTTGACCTGCTGCAAGATGTCGGCAATGAGTTCTGACCTTACTGATATTTTGTTTTTCAATAATATATATGCTTTAATCTGAAAAAAAAAAAATTAATAAATATTTGAGTTTTTTTTTTTTGTACTTGGCTTCTATACAACAGTGGGAGTTGAAGAAAAGACGTATCTGCATTTCCAATGCATTTATCTACCCCAATATGGCCATATATCACTCAATCTTTAATATTTTCTACCAATGTGCACTACAACATATACACACCGAGTTTTACATGAATGATTGTTAACACTGAAAGAACAGTATACAATAGGAAACTATCATCAATCAAGAATAGGAGCTGATAATACTCGGCTCTTGAAAATAACAAGTCTGAAGATCACTTTACTCTCGGATACTATTGTTCACATCTCAGTTAGCAGGAGGAGCTCTATGATAAGCTGGAATAGTGGCAGGAAAGAACATCTGTCTCACACCTTCTGCCTTGATGATGGGAAATATTATGCCTACTGCGCTCTGGGAAAAGAAATACAAGATCGTCATTAAGAATCAGATATCATTCAATTCATACTCAATAAGATGCCAAGCTCTTTAAGGAAGTTCATACGTAAAGCTTCACTTTGAACCATACATAATGGTGATGGTAATGATACTAGGAAAATTAATAGCAGAAAAACCCACCCAAATTAATCTCGCTCCAATCCAAATGCGTTTTGGTGAAGGAAATGGTAGAAGCAAACGTCCAACACCATATATCGCAACAGCAAAAAAATGGAGAACTAAACTCAGCGGGCGAGGATTTAGACCAGAGAGCAGAGCCACTGGTCCAATTGAACAGACACCTCCAAGGCTCAGATAGTCAAAACATGCTTGGCGCATCTCCTTCCTTGCTTGGTCAGGGGAGGCAGAGAACACCTTGTATAGGGCACCTGCCAAGGTGTTTATTGTTGATGAAACTGGCTGCAAAAGCACAGCAAATTATCAGTTGATGAGTATGGTGTAAAGTTGAAATAGGACAGCATCTAAATACAAACTACTCTTTTTGAACAATACTCAATTGAATATATTGCATGTAGTTCTTTTGATTGATATGAATACTTGCACCAAAAATATACTTTCAATCACAGTGAAAGCCTAGCCAGTCACATTGTCAATTACATTACAGAGATGATTAAGAAATACAAGAATAGAAACACGACTTACCTTGCGCAAGGTATAAAAGGATTCTAGGTAGTTGCACAATGAAGAAGCATCATTTACGTCACGTAATGGCTTAAGAAGATCCCTGAGTATAACAATGTCTGATAGTGCCACAGTCATTCCTCCACCAGTTAAAGGATGACGCATATTGAACGCATCGCCCATTAGAAGGGCTCCAGGAGTTGGCTGTGGAATTGCTGGCATGCTTCTATTTGGCATAGTTCTAATATTTCCTTTGTCAATTGCAGATACGAAGGGATCATGAAGTTCAGGTGGAAGCTGAAACGGACATTTTCCAGATTATTCCAAAATAAAAGAAGCAGGTTCATGGGGATAAAGGAGCGAAAAAATAATAATTGCAGGTAATAGACTGGCAACTAAAGTTTCAAAATGAGGTGAGTGCTTTTGATACAATAGGATCAAGCAACATGCTTCCTTATTTTGAATCTAAGCACTGCAATTTCAAAAAATGTAAGGGGTACCTGTGGAGCTACCACATTCTTCAAATAGTTAGCCATTGCCCCATTAGCAATGGGAGGCACTTTCTGGCCGGGAACATCAACTAAACAGCGGACCTCTGTACTACTGATTTGGTAAAACAGGATTGGAGATGGATCAGCTAGAATAACATGCCCATGATTTGCAAAAGGGAGTTCACAATTTTCCAAAATTAACCCCACAAAACAAGAGGGCACTTCCACCTGTCAAGGAAATCAATTTTATTTGTGTCAGTAAAAAGTCTAGGGCAAAAATTATTGTGAAAATTTAGCACATTTGAATGTTAGTCAAGCGAAAATGTTGCAATGATGGGAGATGAGAAACAATATTGGTCAACTGTTTCTGCAGTTCATCCTAATAAGACCAAGTAAGAGAGTCCAAAAATTAAAAGAAGACAACTTTACCTGAGGCTTGCAAAGAGTGCGGCGCAGATTCGAGAAGCAACCATCGCAGACAATTGTAAGAAGAGCATGAGCGTGAAGTTCTTGACCATCCTTAGTTTTGTACTGAACCCCCTTAATTGTCCCATTTTCTTTAAGCAGAGATGTCACTGTACCTTGTTCCAGTTGTACACTGAAAGTATACATTTAACACATTAGTATACAACCCTCCAAGGAGAACAAGAATTTTCTTTTCTTGTTCTAGCTCGTGAGAACATCTAAGAAGAGGTTTGTGGCATAACAGTCGAATCGTAATGATAAACTACAGTAACTTAACATGGCAAAAGGAGGGCTCATTCAAATGAGGGGGGCAACAAAAACATACTTGGGAAGAGTGGCAGCTTTTTCTCTCATTCTCTGTATGAACCGCCCATTGTGGAAACTTCTACCCGCCACATCTGAATGGAATTGTTCCAAGGGATAGGACAGTGTAGTATTCTTCCCATCCTTAAAAAGAACATATCCAAGAACTCGCTGAGCATCAATTTCCTCAACACAATCTGAACCAACACCCATATGTCACTTTTCGTGTCACAACCAAAACCATGCTACATCCTAGCCATTTCAATTGGGTAACATGATGTATAAGAACTAGCTAGAAAACAAGAAAACACTAGCTTTCATTACCTTCAAGTCCTAGTTCAATCAGTTTCAGGTATCCCCCAGGCTGGAGAAGTTCCCCGACAATTCTATCCGGCTCTGTCAAGTCTCTTTCAATTACTCGGACACTCATTCCCTCCTGAGGTCAGCAAACAATCGAGTAAGCTTCCACACTATTTCTACATGTACATCTCTCTCAAAGGGACCACACAAGTAAATAACTTGAGGAACAAACAACACTGAAGTAGAAAGCTAGAAACTCAAACTCCCAATTGTTCATATGTCATTAGGTTTTTCAAAGAAACTATTGACCAGATTCTATTTCATTTCTGCGTAGACGATTTAGTCTCCTCTGCAGTCATTCAACCACAAAACTCCACTAACTCAATTGCGTCATCAACTTTCCAAAGACAAACAATCAAATCAAATCCACAACCTCACTAAAGAAATGACCACGCCAAATTCATGACTTGAACCAATGAAAACAACCAACCCATCCAAGACATGACAAAAAAAAAAAAACCATCTTAAAAAACAAAAACAAAAAAGATAACTTCTTTATTACCTTGCCAAGGGTGTGTGCAAGAGCAGCGCCAGCAACACCGGCGCCGACGATGATGACGTCGGTGCCGGAGCCGTACTCCGGCCTGTTCTTCCCACATTCTTCTGCAACATAATTCTCGCTCGTCTTGTTCTTGTTCTTGTTTTTAATCTTCCGCTTGTCTTTGGCTGCGGCATTACTGTAATTCCGGCGACGGAGAAGAGAGAGAAGAAGGAAACCCAATAAAGAAGCCAAGAATGTCCAGACAACGTACGGATCGATCGCCACCATTTTCGCTATCTTTGAATTAGTCAATGAGATACAAGACCCAGAAGAAGAATAAGAAGAAGAATGACCCTGTTTGGTTCTGTTCTCTGTTTGTGTTGGAATGCAGTTGGAACTGGTTGAGCTTTGGGGTGTTGTTGATTGGGGTGTTGTGGTTTTGGGTGTTGCTGATGTGGGTTTGTGGAAGCAGAGAGAAATTGTGGGAAGATGAGGTTTAAGGTTATGGAGATGGGTGTGAGCAAAAAGCTGTGAGCTAGGTTGTGGTGGAAGAAGGGTCTGGAAGATTGGTTTTTGGACTTGCATTTCGACATGTGGTTGTGGGTCGTGGTCTGCTTTATGATAGTAGTTTTGGTGTACTTAGACACCTGCCCTACTCTCCATTGTTGTCACTGAGCCAGATTACAGTTTATGACAGTAATGCAAAAGCTAAATAGAATTGGATAGACACACTCAAGTCAGGCCAGTGCAATTATTATAAGGGAAAATGATCAATTAGTCAAAAATCAGGTTTTTTTTCCAGTCCAATGATGATAGCCCATTCCGATGAATCTTTTGCAAATGACTGAACTACCCTACTAAACACTCAACTCAGGTAGTTCAGTCCAATTCAAACACAAACTGCTCCGTTACCGGAATCGTTATTTCTCTCCCACCAAAAAGACCCTAAGCGGTTCTCTCTCTCTTTCTCCTCTCTCACTCGTTCGCTCTCTCTCGTTCGCTACTTGGACCAGTTCGGGAAGACCAAGGTCCACGGGAGTAGCTGCCCTTTCTACGGCCACCCCAACCCTCTGGCGCCGTGTCCCTGCCCTCTGCGGCAGCCCTGAGGCAGCCTGGACGCGCTCATTGGACGACTGAGGGCGGCGTTTGAGGAGAACGGAGGGCTGCCGGAGACGAACCCTTTCGGCGCACGCGCTGTGAGGCTGTACCTGAGGGAAGTGAGGGACACGCAGGCCAAGGGACACGAGGGATATAAATCTTAGTATTATATCATGTGTAAATGGTTTGGGGAATCAGTAAGTTGCTTACTGGGGGTGAGTAACCTGGATACTGGAAGTTAGTAACTTGCTTACTGGAATATGTATGTTGCTTACTGGGGGGTCAGTAATCTGGTTACTGAGAGTCAGTAACTTGATTTCTGAAATCTGTAAGTTGCTTACTGAGGGTCAGTAACCTGATTATTGAGAGTCAGTAACTTGATTGCTGGAATCAAGACATGAAAGGAGAAGAGATGATCAAACCGAAAAGAGATATCGAGTCCAAGTATCCGATTCTCCGAATTCAATCCTCCGATCTTCAGATTTCCGATTTTCAAAGCAACGCGAAATCGAAGCAACGAGATCTCATATTCGAATTCTCCGATTTGAATCTCATATTCGGTCTCTCTCTCTCTCTCTCTCTCTCTCTCTCTCTCTCTCTCTCTCTCTCTCTCTCTCTCTCTCTCTCTCTCTCTCTCTCTCTCTCTCTCTCTCTCTCTCTCTCTCCTTATCTGCAGTGACGGTTATCAACCTCTCTCCTTATCTACAGCGGCGGTTATCAGATTGTTAAAATTTAAAGTTCTGTTAGAAACGAGTAGAAGGGCAAAATGGAAGAAAATAAATTAAAACTGAGCCAGGGTTGATAAGATTTGTTGAATTGGGCAATAAGAGTGGTTACCTTATGTTTAGTAGGGTAAGATATTAGGATAGTTATTGGAATGAGTAATGAGATGGTCAAATTAGTACTAAATAGACATTTTCTATTATCATGAAAGTTTTAAAATATTAAGTGTAAAAAGTAAAAGAATTTTTACATGACCCCAACCATCGGAGTTAATCTTCACAAAAGTTCATGTTCCTTTATCAAGATTCACTCAGATATTTGGGGATCTGCATAAATTTTTTCACTCTTTGGCGCTTGGTATTTTGTAACTTTTATTGATGATTGCACTTGCATGACTTATGTGTCTCTATTGAAAAAGAAGAGCAATGTATGTTTTAGGTTCAAAGAATTTCACAAGATGGTGGCTCCATAACCTGCACGTCCCATGATCAAAACCTAGCTAAGGATTCGATATGGTGTTGTAATGCTTCAAAATTATTTTTCTCCACAATATGAGGTTTATATAAATATACAATCATGAACCAAATAGGAAAATATCTCCTATAACTATACAGAATAATTCACCTATGTTAAACAACGACAAGCGTGGCCCGTGGATCACCATTGTACCGATATTGTCCCAACTTAACCACCTTTAAGGTGTTGGGTTTTAATCACAAAAAGTCTCGGTACAATTAGGTATTATCCACCCACTTATAAGTTGTATTTTATTTGTCAGTTTTTTTATATGGGATCTCTCCTCTTCAACACTCCTCCTCACGTGCAACATAATTTTTAAATTTTTTGGAGGTTTGCACGTGTAATTCATTCGGTCCAATTCCGGTATCAGAAATTGGTATATGCGGATTTGGTCCAATTTCCACATCGAAAATTAGTATATGCGGTACAAGCCCCACTGCGGACACTTGGTATGTTTGATGAACCCAAATCTTGGGCTCATTATGCTTGGGGAAACCACATATGCTGGGGAAGCAATTGAAGAGGGACCCGCTCTGATACCATGTTAAACAGCGATAAGCGTAGCCCGTGGATCACCATTGTACCGATGTTATCCCAACTTAACCACCTTTAAAGTGTTGAGTTTTAATCACAAAAGATCTCGGTACAATTATGTATCATCCACCCACTTATAAGTTGTATTTTATTTGACACTTTTCTGATGTGGGATCTCTCCTCTTCAACAACCTATAGACACAATGAAAATAGATCTAAATAATATTCTACAAACAGTTCCAAATGTTTACTTTCTTACTTTGGATTTGGTTTCATTTTCACAAATTATTTCAATTTCGTTGTACACTTGTAATCATCGATATGACTTAGGACTAAATTCTGCTTACTACCCTGTACTTTTGGGGTTTCATCAATTCAGTCATTGAACTTCTAATTTAATAAAAAAAATCCTCGTACTTTCCAATCTCATCAAATCGATCTATTTTGTTACAAATCCGTCAAGTTGATCTGTCATTAAAAACACAATTGATGGGTTATTTTGGGAAGTTTCTCTGTGAGAATGTCTCACAAGTTGATCTGTCAGATCTGCACTTGTCAGGTTAGCAAGTTTATGGAGATACTTGATGGATTGGTAATAAAATTAGATCGATTTGATCGATTTGATGAGATTGGAGAGTACGATGACTTTTTTGATTAAATTAAAAGTTTAAAGACTGAATTGATGAAACCCCAAAAGTACAGGGTAGTAAGCAGAATTTAGTCCTATGATTTATTATCTATAAGTACAATTTTCTAAGAAGTCAGATGCATGATCCTAAATTATACTATCGTTTTGGTGTTGGTTATGGTTCGCCTAACCACGTGTCAAAACTCAAAAGATTGTCCAGCGATTTAGTTGAGTAGTTCGTTTCATACTTTTTTAATAGTAGTGATCGAGTACGATTTACAATAATCAAGTCGTTTAGTTTGATTTTTTTTTTTATATATAATAAATTAAAAAAAAAATCGAATAGAATTTAACGAAGTGAAACTTTGTTTTAGAGAAACGTAAATGGTGACTTCACACGTTATTTATGAGTTAGATGGTGAAAATGGCTAACATTAAACAGTATCATCAATAAATCAATATAAATGAATTATGAAGAAAAAAATCGGGTAAGCAATTATTGGCATTCAAAGTAGATAGGAGAAACAGCCATAAACGTGGATACGTGGATCTTCACTTGTAACCTAAAGTCGAAGAGGGTGAGAGTTTCATACCAGCCATTTGTGTGGCTTTCCATTGATTGGCCTCAAAAGCATACGCCCCATGGTTGCTGGCATTGAAGCTTTCAGTTTAATTGTAATGGTCCATTCTCACATTGTTCGCATGAAAGAAATGCATCAGAGGTCGACTTGTTTGAAAGACAGAGAGGTATGCTATATGCATTTGATAGTTTGATACCTTCATAAGCTAGGGATCAGGAGAGTTAGGTGGTCTTCCACCGGAATTGGTTTACCACGTCCTGTGTCGGACGGTTAACTTCTATCAAATACGGACGTATCTCAAATACGAAAAGCATAGCCAGTTAGGGAAACAAGCTAAGTCTTACGTTCTGATTTATTAGGCACTCACTGCATAAATTGGTTATGATTTTAAAGAGTAAGGTCCAAGTGTGTGAAGTGGTTAGAGACTGGTCCTAGCTAGGTTTGAGTTATTGAGTATGGACAATCTGTCATCTAACAACTTCATTCTGTGAATACATATATGGAATTCAAAAATTCAACAGAAAAAAATAAAAATGAATGGCTGATAATGGGTTTCGTACTAGTTCCCAAATTGAGTTTATGTGTGTAAGGCCGCCATTTGATCGATGAAACTGCCGACATATATAGGGATGATATGATCATTTCTGTCTCTTTGTTTGTAGCTAGATATATATCTGATTTTGCATAAATCATGAGCTGATTTAAGAACCAGATAGTAACATGCATGAGCTATACAGCTGATGCAAATTTTCAGGGATGCGTTTCATACAGTACGTATGGATGAGATAAATCGATAGTTCGATACTAGCTTTTTTCCTCACTAGGGTCCCTGGCATTAGATTTTAACAAATCCATTGCAACTACTTCCAGTCTCTGCCTATTGGCATGAAGCATATTGTATGAAAATAGGGAAGAAGCAAAGCTAGAGTATATATGTTCTTACATTGCTTGAACTTTTTTCTTCAATCCACGGCACCCGGCGAGCAGGGTTGTTGATTCCCATTGCAGCTCTAGCTATAGCATAACTCACTTGCTTGCTTTCTAGTTCTAGTTCGTTTGATGACCAGGCACAGCACACAAGTGAGCAGCTGGCATGGGAGCTTCTTGCATGCTTGGAACCTTGCAAGATTGTTACCTACAGACTACAGTACATCCTTTTGGTCATTTCGAAACGAGCCTTCAACCTAAACAAATAGAGGCAGATCATCAAAAAACTTAAGCAACATATAAGAATGTGCATGATATAAAAATGTGGTCTACTGCTCAGCAGTTTACTTCTGCCAAGGTGCGTAGAGCAGTATTGAATTGAAGGAGATGAACTGTACAATGGAAATTGAAATGCCGCTCTATCTTCCGTAGTTTTTATGTACAAGCTCAATCATCTTCTTTCTTATTTTTAATGAAAGACTGAAAGGGTGAAAGATCCAGCTGCCTTTCAACTTTGATTACAGAGGAAGCAATGCCTATGAATCTCCTATGCCGCCATCAATAGATTCAACTAGGTTTTTCAGAGTATATGTTTGTTGGACTTAGGCCCAATGATACATATTGGGCTCTGGTCATGTCTTAAATTTGGGCTGGATGTTTGATGCAACTGACCCAAATTCAGAGATCCCAATCAAAGAGAGGCATACAAATGGTCAATGAACCACCCTCTGAACTGTGTTGGCTTCCAAATCCAGAGAGATAGCTTAGCTTTCCACTGAAACCTATATTCAGTGTCACGCTTAGCTTATAGATGTATCTAGGTCATCATTGTATGTATATGAAAATTTCCAGTAATGAACGAGTTAAGGTACCACATATGTCATCTTAAGATTTTGTTACATTAGAGGCGAATCGAACCCATGATCTACGGTAATAGTATTACTTAGGCCTCCATTGTCGCAAAGTGTGGTCCAAATTACAACCGCCCTGAGTGTTGCCGGTAACGAACCAGTTCGACGTTGCAGCAAGCAAGAAAGCAGAAACATTGATGGCAAAACACACATCCCTTGTGACTACTGGTCCAAGCTTGACTCGCAGCATGCATCAACAACTTGGATTTGGAGAAGAAATAAAAATCCCTACTCAATTGCACAACCTGAATGGGGAAGAGAAGGGGCCCCAACCTTCATGATGAAATGCATGCCGATGAGAGGAAATGAAAGCTCATTTGACCATGCTCTGCTTTCGGTGTGAGATGAAAGACAACAAGGAGAAGAAAACGAACGAAGTGATTGTATGGTGTTACAGCCATTGTATCAGGTGGTCTTTCATAACGTTGATTAGACACATACGAGTCTTGGTGTAGTAGAAGAATGTGACAACCTTTGTGGATGATGATGCTTCTCCGAGACACATATTCAATCATGTGTCCCTCAGATCTTTGTCTAATTTGGTCGACCTAATCAAGTTTAATGTGTTTCAAAATTTTCTGATCAAAGTATTTTTAACGAATATATAGTTCTTTTTAAGAAATTTAAATATTATACAATCAATTTTAACTATTTTGACACGAAATTTGCTTATTTTTATTCTCGTTTAATTTCACTTTTAATGATGTCTTCAAATTATTAAAACGTTTCTATAACTATTTGTGTGTTTCTCCTTGCAAAGATGAAGCTTTTTAGCCTAGTGAAAGTGCTTTTTACACTACTTAAAAGCAGTACCAAACAGGTGATTAGTACTTCTTTAAACACAAAACATGTGCCTCCCTTGTACAATTCTGATCATGAAGGAGGATAACCATGGGAGGCAAAGTTCCTTTTCCTCAAAGTTCTAATCATCTTTGTTGCTTAAGAAATTGGATTCATTCACGTTATAGCTTTACCCGAATAAAGATTCAACCTTTGCTACAATCTAGGGCTTGTGGCACATAGATACATACAAAGCTTCCACAACAAACAAATCTCAGAGTACCTGAATGCCAATAATTTAAACTCAAAACTTAGCCGAATAGACTTGAATCCTAGGGAGGGCTTAAAGATCCCAAACTAGCTAGGATGCTAAAGTCTCTAGACCCACGTTTCTATTTGGTAAAATAAGTACAAGAAATTGATGCAGTGGGGGCAAAAGGAGCTTAGATCCTACAAAATATACCCAAGTAGCCCGCAAGCCCCAATAATGTGAATCACTACATACATGTTACTTAATTATTAATAGAAGTTAGGATAATATTACTAAAACTTTGGAAAAGTGTTGGTATTAGATAGTAGTCTTTCCCAAAATGCAAAATTCTTAATATTTACGCATTATATATACCACATTGCTCAATTGGACGGTCAGACGAACCTAACGGACTAGAGTGATCAATTGGACGGTCAGACGAACCTAACGGACTAGAGTGATCAATTGGACGGTCAGACGAACCTAACGGACTAGAGCATTACTCGTTACTCACACTCTTAGTGTGTCATTGCTATCGGAATAGCATTGCCCATTATTGTTGTTTCGAATGTTATGCACTGTTAACGTTCGTACTAAAATTAAGTGATAAGACCCAAAACCAAGTAGAATGAGGAGCAAGGTTGTGCAGAATGTTGGCCTAGGCAGAGCAGAGATGATCACCCATATATAAGCTTTCACAGGCTGAGATGCTAGACAATGTACATACCATGTGGTTTTGTTGGTCTCCTACCAGCTCACCAGAGGCCAAGGGCAAGACCTCCAAAACCAACTGAAACCCTCAGCTCCTCCATTATATTATAATTTTGCTCACCATATTTTAGCTCACTGCCAGACAAAACTGCACAGTGCAATAAGCCCTTAGTTTTCCCCAACCTTACCCCACTTCACCAACAGAGCCACAGAGAGAGCCTCATGGAC